>JAFFZR010013061.1:0-29293 GCA_018397195.1 Lethrus apterus | reverse complement strand
CTTTGCAAGGATACATGTTTTGCCCCAAAATTTTGAAATAGCAAGGGGTATCTACTCGGTTTGGAGCATTTCGCTTTTTGTTAGTTACAGAGCCGGTAAAAAAATGAAAAAGTTTGAATATTCACAGCTCAATAACTCGGGAAGTACTGATCAGAATTCAAAAATTCAAACACGTCTGTAAAGCCCATCGATTGCTCTTTCATTTGAGATACCACGCGATGGGTCATTCCATTTAAAATTTTTGGGGAGGTATTCGTGGGGGCGCAGGGGTAAACGTCAAAAGTGTGAATCATAGGTCAAACCGTTTCCCCCTTGACATATAAGTGGACGTGTTTTAGGAAATTTTTAATTTCCTTTTGGTTTCTGAAATATCTCAGGCGGATCGTTTTCAAAAAATCACCCTATATAGTTAGAAACACTGACGTCTGGTTGGGTTCGCTCCGTGATTGAAATTTAAAAGGTATTATTAAGAGTGCATTTAGAGTTCAAAAATATATGGATGTATGAGATGTGGGTTGAGTTCGCTCCGTAATTAAAATTCAAAAGGTGTTTTGCTGTACATTCGTGCATGCTGTACAGCTTGTTATAATTCCGGACAATACAGCGAAATGCTGTACGTATGGTCACCCTACTATAACTCGATTTCATTTGTTTAATTTCAGACCCCTTCTCTCCAAATACTTTTCAAACCTCTTTTAGTTAACCCTTTTAAACCGTCCTCTCTGTCGGTTATCAGCACAAGATGGCGAGCTCTTCCACTTCCCAACTTCTGTTCTGTCCATTTTTTTAATATGTCCTATAACTCCGAAGTGTGTAGGTATTAAAGAGCTGCAGGTTTAACAGACAGCCTTGCCTTAATCCTTTGAATTCTTCTGACAGCCCCTTAACTCTTTTTGAGCTTCTTGATTCTACACATAGAACCCCGATTCCCCCTTTTATTATATTTAAACCCGCCTGTTTAATATTTATGCAGCAATGTTATAGGTAATTCTTTTAATTAACTGGCAACATCTTTATGACTCTTATAGAAGAGAAAGAAATCTTAGGCATTTAAACATCGGATGAGAATGCAGAAAATGAATCTTCAGAGACATATTTACGCCTGTTGGAAAATAAAAAAAAAATGAATGACATTATTTTTTTCTCGGAGAATCTCGGTGACGTTAGTGACGAGCATGGTGAGAGGTTCCACCGAGAAATAAAGATACTAAACGGCGCTACCAAGGATTTTGGGATTAGGGAATGATGGGAGATTATATCTGGTGCCTCATATGAGAAACGGATTCCAAAATAAACAGAAGAAAAAGCAGGAGCCAAAATTATGTCTAATAATCTCATATTATATTGAAATATAAGGTGACCAGACGTCCCGCTTTTGGCAGGACAGTCCCGATTTTTAACTATTTGTCCCGCGGCGTTTTAAAAAAGTCCCGATTTTTGGAAAGATTACGTTTTTGTCAATTATGTCATAAATTTATGCTTTGTGTTTAAGATTCGTAAAGATCATTTTTATCAGACGTATCAGTAAGGTTTGCGTGAGCATAGGAAATAAAGAATGCTGCTGATAAGGAAAAAGTTAAATCTTGGCCATCAGCAAAAATATCAACAGAGAACAAATGGTTAGAAATATTTCATCATTTTAAAACAAACTGTGTTCCATACAATAATATATTAAAAACGGTGGAATACTTACTGTCCTTACCAGGAACTAATGTTGCGACTGAACGCGTTTTTTCTACCGTGAATAAAGTGTGGTCATTTATTGAGACTTTGCGAGCCATATTATGTGTAATATATAATTTAACAAATTCTTGCGAAAATTGTTATGACATTTTAAACGACATCAATCTACTAACAAAATTCACTCAAATGAGAAATATGCCAAAGAATAAAGAGTTTTTAAAGATTTATTATATTTGTAAATTTTACATATGTTGAAATTTAAAAAAATATATTACAATAAAATTTTTGCCTTCTTTAATAATGAAATTTTTGTTGCTCTAGAATTTTTTACACCCTCCCTGTCAATTTTGTCCCGCTTCACCAATGTTAAAATCTGGTCACCTTATTGAAATAGTACAATGAAAATAAATGGAATGAATAAAACTGCATTATGCGCTATAAATAAGGAAAAAATACAAAAATTGAGAAAAAATTGAATTTTGGTGCTTTCACATATAATTGATCATCACTTCGACATTTTTACATAGATTTTCATTCTAAATACCCTTTTTCTCTTCGTAAAAGTGCAAACTCTACGTAAAAAATAAGAAACTGAGTATATTTCCACGATTTATACTTTTCCTCGGCGATAGATTGAATTACGATTTTGATTTGGGCCAAAAAAAGTTTTTTTTGTCATATGATGGCCCATTGCACTGAAACTACTGAACTGACTGAAAAACAATATTAGTAACATTTATTGGAGATTCGATTATCTTTAATTTGATATGCCGAACGGCGAGATTGGTCGTTCCTGACTCGAGATATGCTTCAAATAGTCAAACAACCTCCGAAAAAAACAAAAAAAAATTAAAAATTGATATCTCGAAAACGTATCCATACAAAAAAAAATTAATGCAATTTTCGAGTTTGGGAGGCCAAAGTACACAAGAAAAATATAGTGGCACCTAGTGCACAAAATGGCTGTAAACTAATGTAATTAGTAAAAAAAACTTTTATTCAAGACATTTTGTTATAAAGTTCATATTTACGGAAATAATAATTCCACCACTTTTGACTAATCCTGTATATTAATTGAAGCATTCGAAATGATAACAATTGTGCTTCAGGTTAAAAGAAGGACTAATGTGGTATGAGCAAAAAGGATAAGAGGATAGTACTTCAGATGACTACAATACAAGATGATAACAAAGTGAACGATGGTAATAAAAACACAGCACCAGCATTACATTGGGTGGCAAGAGTTAAATGTAAAATTAGTAGTGACGCTGAGATGAAAAATTCAGACTCGGCAGTCACATTTAATGATCTTAGTTTATTCTTCATGCAAGCATGTTTGAATAATTTTTTTAGTATTATTATAGTTCGTTCGTAAATTCGAAGGAGTAAATACATAAGCTAGAATTACACTGGAACAATTTTCGAACCTACCGTTAGTTGGCCAACACTGATCGTATTATTTAGACGTCTAATTAAACGTCAATTATAAACTACAGTACTTGTCCCCGGATTTGAATACATTCCAATTGAAGTGATTAATTCACCTTGCTGCACTTCACTTCTATAAAGAACTGTTTTTATATTGTCAATAAACAATAAATGACTTTTGAAATACTTTAAAATCGACACCTGTCAGCTGTCACACATGTATACATTAAATACCGGAAATCTGGTTGCGAATACTGTGTAAACGTGTGAGAATTTTAATTTACTCCTTCGAAATTATGAACGTAGTATAGTATAGTAAAAAGAAAACAATGAATAGGTATATATTTATTTTTTTATTAGTCATAACATTATTAAATGTAAATAAAGTGTAAGTACTTACTAGCAAAATTTTGGAGTGTATAATGGAGGTAGTATACAAAGTTATAAATCTTAAATTTAAGTAATATTCTTGGCAGTGTACATTATTTTCAAAACTGTAATGAATGTATTTACAAAACAAAACACATTATTTAAATAACATAACAACTTTAAAATCAACGAAAAATATTGCAATCATAAATTTAAATACACAGCAACAAACATTACTTTTTTATTAAAATAAATCTATACAGAAATCATTTTAAATATTTTCTATTTTATTGACATTCTAATAATATCTGCGAGTACCCTCACCCTCACCTTTACCCTTTTAAGCCCCGTCTCTTTCGTGATTTCACAAGCAATGGAGTTTTTAAAGGAGCACTAGAACAGGTGATCAAAAGTCGTCACGTTACAAACAAACGGGGCTTAAAAGAAGTAGAGTGGACTCAATCGTCCAGTTACGTTTAACATACATACTTATAAATAATTTTAAATGTCAGGTGATCAAAAATATGTTGTTTTCATATAAGTATATGACACTATGTTATTTTAAGTGATTCAAAACATAAACAATAAAACTTTGTAGTTACCCACAGACACATTAATTACTCATAACATCATATTAATCAGCATTTTATTAAAAAAATATATGTATACCAATTTATAATTCATTTAGTGGTTTAAATAAAGATTTGTGTTCTTTTGAATGGAACTTTACTGGCAAATTACCAAAAATATTAGTAACTCCATTAAATTTATTCGAACTGTTATTGTCAATTTCCATTGCAGATTTACATCTACCGCATTCATTCAGTGGATGAAAATTGTCACCTGAATAAGAATTTGCTGTTAATTGCCCGATCTTTCCTTTATTGTAATTACTCAGATTCCTCGTATACTTAAAACTATTAATATGATTTGTATAATGATTAAATTTTGTAGGAAAATTTTGTAAACTTAAACTCGATGAATACATAGGCCTCTGTGTATTATTATGTTTTAAATCTAATATATCATCTTGTTCATTAAGATGACGTTCTGTCAAATTACAATGATATGCAGGCTCAGAAATCAATGATGATCTCTCGCAATCACCATATGTTGAACTGTTTAGTGAAGGTGGCAGTGAATTAAATTTGGTATCTCTGTACATTGGCTCATTGCATTGGGAAATAAATCCAGAGGTTTGGCTTGAGCATCTACTCATATTACCCTCAGAAAAATTAGGACTTTCGTAATGTTTCCAAAAACCACCGGCTGTCCAGGAGTTTTGATTAACATTCTTAAGTTTTGGTGGAGATAAAATCGGTCTTGGTCTAACGATATCACTATTTATTGTAAAAATCTTTTGTTTGGGTTCTTTTGGTTTGAAACCAGTTTTCTGTAAGGAACCCAGGTGTAAATTATCCAAACTTGTATTTAGATCAACATCAAAATTGTTTGAGTGCGTTATGGTACCATTAATTTTTTCAACAAACTGAGTTTTAGATGTTACAAAAGAATCATTGGATTCACTTGCACTTAATTCTTCGAACGATAGTGCCGTTTTATTAAAAATATCTCCAAATACAGGTGGTTGTCCAAAAACGTGATTAGATTTATTTAAATAGCTAGATATATTCAGGTTAGGGCTTATTTTGCTATGTTTCTGAGTTGAAGTAGAAATAATTGACTCATATGAACAGTCTGATTCGGCAGTGTCTGTTTCAGAATTGTTCTGTTTATGCTTGAACGTTTTTAGTAAAGTTGGCTTCTTACTTTTCTTTACCTTTACATATGGATGTGGTGTGTCATCCAATTTTCTTGTAAGGAACATGTTATACTTTTGCTTATTTTCTGTTGGTTCTGTTTGAACTTTGATGTTATACATTTCCTTCACTTTTGTCACACAAGTTGTATATATCATCAGGAGACATAAAGTGATCTGAAACAGATTAATATAAAATCAAGAGTTATAATCATAAACATTATTCAAGTGTTTTACAGTTAGTTATAAAGTTACAAATTATGATGATGTACCATTCAATATTTAGTTATTTATTTAAATAGTTATATAAACTTAGATCTTAATAGATCATGTATAAACCTTACATGATCTATTAAGATCTAAATGTATATAACTATTTAAATAAATAACTAAATATTGAATGGTACATCATCATAATTTGTAGTGAGAACATATTTTTTGTAACTATAAACCTGATAGTTCCATCAGTTTTACTCTATAGTTTAAGTGTTATGCACAATGCGTCAATGAAGAGCGGTGCATCTTGTTAAGTAAATTTTCTATTTATGTATCAACATTTAAATTGATTAGTTCGTTGATATCCATAAGAAGGTATGTGTAATTGCTTTTATGGCTATGCATTTTTGAATCTGCATACAAATTCTTTTAAAACTGTTTATTCTTCCCATATATTAATTCTTTTTTGTTCCACCTTGCCTTCGTTCTTTTAATGATTGAGGAGAATATTTTCACTTAAATCTTTGCTTATTCATGATCAACTATACAAACAACCTTATACAATATACAAACAATTATAACTACACACAATATATAGATACAACAATATAACACTGATTCATTTTTCCTTCTTCTTTGCTTCCAATAGCTTCCCCATTAATTCCTTTCCTTCCCCTTTCTCATTCAAGCACCTCTTCCATACTATTGCTTTCCTTCTTTCAACGTCCACCCACATCAACAATTTGCAGTCGCTGCCGCAGTGCTCCCATCTATCTTCTGCCTATTTACATATACAACATATTCTCTCCCCTTCTTTCATCCAATATCTGTTCAATCTGTTCATCATGAGTCTCATAAATGATTATCTATATAATTCATATAATATGTAAGCAAAACACAGAAAAACTTAGCCAACAATAAATTTAATATTAATCATTTATACAGGGTGAGTCATAACGTACGGAGGAGATTGATTCTTTCAATCAAAGTAATATAAGATCAAAATAAATATTTTTTCTTAGTAAACTTTTGATCAAAGATCAATAACAAGAAAGTTGCATCAGTTTAAAATTTTTAAAAATTAACGCCCACTTTTTGAATACCACTGATATTAATGAGGAGTCAGTGTTTTTTGTTTTTAATTTAAGCATTTTAAAAACAATTAAATAGCTGCTACTTTTATGTTTTAAACTTTTATAATTTTACATTGTATAAATAACAATCAGGTATCTTCAGTTTAAATTTAAAATGTCAGTTACTAGCATAGTTTGTACAGAATGTTCATAATCGATTAAACTTTAACTTGCTGTAACTTTCTGGTTACTGTGTTTTGGTCAAAAGTTTACTAAGAAAACATATTTATTTTGATCTTTTCTTACTACCGTTTATGTCTCCTCCGTACGTTATGACTCAAACAGTGCTTTAAAACTAGTAGATACGTTTATCTATAGTAGTCCGGAGGTTTGGTCAACTTTGTAAGGAAGAAGATAGTGAAATGAATCATGAAACGTGCTTAGAATGGCAGTAGTAAGAGAAATAAACGTGGACCCTGTACTTTAAAAGTTTTGTTATGATACTGTCGTAGTTTTTAATTTTTTTTTCATTTTAATTTTAGTTCAGCATTTTTATGTTATAGTTAATCAGTTAATTAATACTCATCAATCTGATAACAGATCAAATATAAGATTCTTAAATATATTATTTTTATCCATTATTTACTTAAATATCTAATAAATTGTTAATATTTACCTGAAATGTACTAGCAAAAATACCACCTTTTTCAGAATTGTATTTCCAAATTAATATATGCAAAATCCAAAGCACAATTTGAGTAAGTTTAATAATCCTCTTTTTAGAATTAAATAAATAATCGACAACTTGCATAAACAATCCAGAAAAGCATACATAATATAAACTTGGCCTTGTTGGGATTATGGAGTTTACAGAGGAGTCAATATACTGTACAAAATATTGGAATTGTGCAGATTTAACGAGATGATTGTTAAAAATAAAATGAAGCAAGGAATTTTTTATTTGAAGTGCATTTTCGCGTAAATAATATTCTTTTTCAAAACTTTTATACTCATCACTTTCCAAAATATTAATAAAATAATTTTTAAAAATATTTAAAATAAAAATAAAATATTTTTTAACTAGCAAAATATATGGTAAAACGTAACTTGGAAAAATTTTATTTAACGTTTCATTAGATAAGTCAATATTTTGCATTGAATTAACTAAAATGATTAATGTAAATAAAACAATAGCAATATTCACAAAATATAATAAATAGGTTTGTTTGGATTCTTTTGCAATGCCATTGTAAGAATTTTCTAAGTCAAGTAAGGAAAGGCCGTGTTTTTTCAACTTTGATAATTTTACTCCTAGCAACCTTTTGTTTTGGTGGGTAATTGTTTGTTTTACTACACTGTCACAACGTTTGCAAAGTTTATATGCTTTTTCTAATTGTGTTCTAAAAAATATAAATATTAAATTGCATAAATAAAATCATTTTTATGGCTTACCGAAAATGTTCAATTTCTACATCAAACCTATTTTCATTTAAAGGTACAAAATTAGCAAGTTGGTAAATTTTTAGTTGCTGATTGTTATTACAAATTCGACAAAGACCATTTGATGTGTTGTTACTACTTCTTTGTGACTGAAAAGGCTGATAATTTAGCAATTCATCGTGTTGTGCAGGAATTATCTTATTATATCCACCATCCTAAGACAAAAATATATTTCATTTTCGGAATTGTATCAATATATGAAGTAACTCACAATATCAAACCCATTATATTGCAAACATTTTGGACAATCAAAACTGTTTCTATTATCATAATGCACCTTAGTCCATTCATTACAAAACCAACAATTTACTTTGGCAGGAATACGTCTTCTAAAATAAATATATTCATCTTAAAGGAATAATTATAACATATCCAATACATACCTAATTTTTAGGTAAATGTTAACAATAATTACTATTAACACACATAAAGATGCAACAATTGGCAAAACTACAGACAAAATGGATAGTATATTATCTGTTAAGTAAATCATATTACAAAATGCATTGGTTATAATTACTAAACTAATCTATTTTATTTATGTACAAAAATGTTTGTCTAACGTTTAGCGGTGGTCACATTAATTAACTATAACCTCACATTTTTAGTTTAAATGGCGCCAACGACACTGTCGATTTAGATCTGAACTACGTATACAGAATGATTCCAATTAACTATGTATTTGCTCCATCTTTTGCAAATGTTGCACCAAGCAATTTGACATGCCAATTTTAGTTTATTTTTTCCTACTAGGCGGAAACTGGGGGCGCCAAATTTAAATTACGCTTTTGTAATAATTGGTACGATATACATTCAAAAATTTGAAAATCCTACTAATTGGGTTGTGTCTATTCTATTTAACTGTCAAACAATCGTTTTTCTCTTGAATTGTTAAATTGTGTTATGTTGATTTTAATTTTTTTTTTGTGTCGAAGTTCTCTTTGTTCCTTGTTGCTTCTCTAAATTCCTGGAAGTCGCAAATATTTTTGTCTATGTTAGGTTGTGTCTCGCAGGAAAAAATTAAGTATAGTCGAGCAAAAAACAACAACCTATTATAATAGTCCTATACCATAGAATTTCGTTCATTTTCAAAATGCGGCACAATCATTTAGAATCACTCTGTAAATATTCGTCAACCACGTGATCTAAAACTAGTCCAACAAAACTGCCACTTGGGAGAGAAATTGGCCATATTCCATACGTAACATTAAAAAAGGCTCCGATTTATTTGTTCAGATCAAGATCGGCCGTACTTTATTCCACAGAATTACTTGGTAGGAAGGTGTAGTTTTAGATGTGTTTATGAAGATGTCTGTAGTTTGTGTTTAAATTTCTACAGTAAATTTAAATAATTGCTGTAGTCTTTACTCTTTCGAACTAAATTTTAAAGGTTTTAAATAAATAACTTTGGTTTAAAATTTATTTTATTTATTTTTATGATTGTTTAAACAGACTCTGTGGGGCTCTGAAACTCAGAAAGAGCATGGATTGGGTTTTGCACCTTCTTCTGTGCTCCTTTACGAATTTTTGCGCGTACTTCCTCGGGCTTTTCAGGTCGTACTAATGGTTTCTTTTCTGGTGCTTTCATTTTCCACACAACAATTGCAGACTGCAACAGTAAAACGTAAAAGTATTCTAATATAATTGTACACTAACATATGTTTTTCATTGAGAATCATATAATGTAGCTATTAATTTAAACAAAAATATTTCTTTTTTTTGTACATACCGAGACAGTTCCATGACGAGGATATTTTGTTGAGGCAACATAAGAAGACTTAACAGTAAGTACCACAGCATTCATTAAATTTTTAGCTGCTTGAATCAATGAGGTGGCACTATCCAACTACAAATCATTAAATTTTGTTCGGGAATTCATAAAGATGTATACCTACACTTACCCCTGAAACAATTAATTCACCACTTATGTTTTGTACATCAGCTTTTACTTTTGATGTTATATTCATCTGATGACAGTAAAGCTGAATCCGTTGTAAATAAGCTATTAAATCTTTTTTGGTTGAACTTTCAGGACATTGTTCAGCTATTTGTCTAGTTAACTTATCCAATTTAGTACCAGCTTCTGAAATTTTCTTTGCAGCATTGATAACATCCATGGTTGTTTTTAAAGGACCACGACCCCTTTAATGATAATTTGTTGATTAATTATTTAGTTAATTTGAAAAAACAATTCAAAAGATTTACCTAGTAAAGTCAGTCATTTCCATCATGATCATGCACATGTGTTTTGCAAGGACTATGATATCATTTCCAGTATCATCCCACTTAGCAACTTCTCTATCAAACTTAAGTTTTTCACTCTTAAAAAATTCAACCTGTTGAAGAATCTTTTGCTTATCTTCTTCTGGCATTTTACCCATAGCTTCCTAATGAAATAAGAATGATAACTAACTCTATGCTTTGATAGCGCGAGTTAATGAGAATTCTTAGGTTCTGTGTGGATTACGGCTCGACTCCCAAGAATTCCCATTAACAAATAAGAAACATTTTTCACTCACTCTAGCTGTTGTAATGCCACTAATATCTGGATATTCATCGACACCATGTTCGCCTGTGTGAGCACTTGCTAAAAAAGAAAAAATGTATAAGTTTAGTTTAGTATTTGTGACAATTCTCTACTCACATTTACTACGTGTCTCTAAAGTGTAATTCTCATCAAGTTCAACATCTTCAGGATCAAGATCTTCATCAGCCTAATGAATAATTTCAGTTCAGTATGTTAGTTATATGTTAATTTTATGCTGACTTAGGAGAAAGGAGAACGTATAAATTAATGTTACTTACTCTATTCATCAGTACAGCTCTTCGAATTTCTCGCACACCATCGTAAACTAACCTGGAAGCATCAATGAAATCATTTTCATCAACATCTTTAACAGGATTACTTGACAACGCCGATACTGCAACAGCAATACGCTGACCAAATTTTGGCATTACTTGTTCATTTAGAACTTTTACTGCTTCAAGAACGCGTTTTGTGTAAATGCATGGTTCATAATTGTCCATTTCAGCTGTAACGACATTGCATACACGTGCAGAGCGTCCACGAATCCCCCCAGCTGTTCGATCAAGTGTGTCTGCATCTCCTTCTTGCAATGCTAAGACGCATTTATTAACATCTTCAAGTATATGATTTTCAGAAACGGCCAGAAAATCATCAATTGTCGTTATATCATCGACAGCTTCTGTCAATATACGAACTTGATGTTCCCATGATTGTTTAAACGCCTCCATATTTTCTTGAGCGACTTTGCTTCTAGGGCGAGCAGCCAAGATTCTTGCGGCATTAATCACTTCAGGACATAAACTATCTATTTGTGCAGCAGCATAACGAACCATCTTCACACCGTCTTCATTGTTCGACATGCTGCAAACTAGACTGGCCACTTCAACAAGTTTATTGGAATGTTCAGTAAAAACAACAGCATACTCTTCAACTTCTTTTTCATTGCCATTTTGAGCAGCCTTTATCAAAACCAAGAGTGGAACGTTCGTGTCTAGAAAACTGTAAAAAATGACAATGAAAAACACTGCTTCAAATGATTAGTTAAAGTACACTACCTGTCGGAGACGTGATCAACGACGGCCTTACGCAGCTGCCTACGTAAATCTTTGGTCTTACGACCCATTTGGTCGATCACTCGACCTAAACCATCACTCTGCTCCTTATTACCCATCTGAAATCGATTTATTTAACGGTTGTCTTAAATTAAAGTCAAAAACACATAGCAAAGAGGAGACAAACAGACTTAGATTTTCGAATATACTACCTGAGTCATTGGTGTATCCGACAAAAGTTTTTCAGCCTTTCGAGCTTTACACTCTAAAATTATTTTCACCTATACAGGCTGTTCCGCTACCGCTATCTGGCATTATTTTATTATTATTATTATAATTATTATTTTAAATAGTACCTGTATATTTTTGTCGACACTTCGCCCTATAATAGGGCAATAAATAATAATAAAAAGGCAGTAAAAATGTAGATAAACATGTACAAAGTGCTATTTAAAAAAAAAATAAATAAATAAAATAATGCTACATAGCTATAGTGGAACATCCTGTGTATGTGAAAATAATTTTAGAGTGTAAAGCTCTAAAGGCTAAAAAACTTTTGTCTATAAACATATGCTCTATTTCAAATTATAAGAGAGATATAGAAGCCGGACACCCTCAGACTCATCCTGTATATAGGTAAATCCTGGGTACTTGCATTTTTCAATTTAAATTTTAGAAGCTTTATTTAACACCAGCTGTTTGCCTGCAATGCAAGATGCAATAGAAGATAAATCAAAATATTAGTGTTAAATGTAATAACTCAGGTAATAGTGACTAAAAGTTAGTCCACTTCAGCTAACTGACTGAAGTTCACAAATTCAGGCTGAATGTTTAAATTTTTGTTGAAATGGACTAAGAAAACAGAGTGCACATTCAAAATTCACGGTATATTTACCCGAGTCCCTCCCCGTAATACTTGCAACTGCTATATGCAAAACAAAAAATGATCAACTGATATATTGATTAATCATTGTCAATATTAAAATATGATGGCTCACCGTTGCAGAATTTCTCACTTACGTTCGCCATGTACTCAGAAAGCAGATCTTGAAGAGCTTGTCGCACAGCATTGCATTCAGCTACAATGCGTTCACGTCGCTCATCACGTGTACAACTGGAATCTGCCATCAAAGCAGCGCCACTTATTATACTTTCAAGTCGTTCTTCCAATGATGGTCTTGTATGAACTTCATTATATGCCAACGGTTCCATTTCCATATTTTCCTAAAAGTAAAAATGGACTCTTCAGAAAACTCAAAATTCAATGTCATCATGACACAACTTACATCAAAATCATCAAGAGCTGCTGCAAGTTCTCCAGGTCCATCATAAGGTTGCTGAGTTGGCTGAGGTGTTCTTCCTTGTGCAACATCACTTATAGTATTAACTGCCTCACACACCTGTTTCAGTACATAATCTCTATTTGCTTTTGCAGCTGCCAGCTCAGGATGTCGTACATAAACTTTAGATGCAGTAAGAAGCATTGTTGAATGTTTTTTTAAAACAGCACGGGCAGCTGCCAAATCATCCCTTAACTGAGGATCTTTCAATTCTTGTTGTCTTTTTGCTGCCTGATGCATTAATTCGTTTGCGTTATGACCAAATGTTTTAATATTCTCCAACAATTCACCTTGACTTGAAGCATTTTTCAGTTTTTCCAAATCATCTTCTACGACACGCAATGATTTCAATAACAGATGTACATCAACCATATCGGCTAATATAAGTAAACGCGTCACAGCAGATAGCAGATTGCGTGCAGCTCGAACCATATTTCCCCTTTTCAGAGACGAACAGGGATCTTCAGAAAATTCACGAGCAGCTATACTCATGGCATTACCTATTAAGAACAATTCAACTGGTATTCAGGAAATAGCTAAATATATAATAAAAGACCAACCTGTTTTTCTAACTTCATCAACAGCTGAAAGCATTTCTTGTGTGATATCCTTATTTTCATAGGCAATCTGTTCCCCTTTTTGTATAAAATTCTCTGTAGCCTTTTCAATGGTGCTTACTAATGCATTAGCACGTTTAGATTTACCCTTCTTCTTCTTACTTGGTCCTTTCGTGTTGACAAGGGTTGTTACTTGCAATACGAGGGGTTCTAGTGTTTTTTCTACAGACATTGTTCGAATCTCCAAATTTTTAGGATCCCATTTTAAACCAAAGTGGTTACTCATGATTAGTTGTAATTTATTTAAATACCTTTACTTTAAAACTTTAGTTTTCAAATATTTCCTTTAGAGTATATTTTAAACTAAACTATTATTCACAAAACATTAATACAAAGGATATTTCTTATCGCTTATCGTCATATGAGTCACGTACCTTTCCCAATAAATATCAATTATCTACCACTCCCAGTAACTACAAAAATTCCAATAATAAACTAAAGGTAGTCGATTTTGCTGACAAATGAACTATTATCATTTAATAATTAATATGTAATATTTATCATCTAAGAAGATAAACAGTAGGATTTCTGTATAATCATTTATGTAGATATGTCATTTAATATTTAAGAAGTAACAAACAGTAACCTGTCAACTAGCAATTAGGAAACGGCAACTAATTTCTTATACTCTCCACTCTCCTACCATCACATACTGGGCGTATTTGGTATTGTTCTGTTGTTCTCAAAGTACGGGCTAGATGGCGCCTTCGTCATGGCTTGAATTTTAATAACATAACCTCTGAACATAACCTTACTAAATGAAAAGTAATTATTAACTCGATAACATATTTACAATAATTAAAATGAGTTTGCCTACTGATTTTGGACCAGATTCTGGTGGCAGAATGAAAGTTTGTTAAATACTTACGATTTTAATTATGTAATAATATTAATAATTTGTAGGGGGTTTGTATAGTAAAACCGGTAGTATATGGAAATATAGCAAGATATTTCGGTAAAAAACGAGAAGAAGACGGTCATACACATCAATGGACAGTTTATGTAAAACCATATAATAACGAAGATATGTCGGCATATGTTAAAAAAGTACATTTTAAATTACATGAAAGTTACACCAATCAAAACAGAATTGTAGTTAAGCCCCCTTATGAAATTAGTGAAACTGGATGGGGTGAATTTGAAATAGTTATTAAAATTCATTTTCATGATCCCAATGAAAGACCTGTAATTATATTTTAAATCTTTTTCTTTATACTGATTAATCAAATAATTGTAGGTAACTATGTATCACATATTAAAGCTATTTCATACTGGTGGTACAACTGAAATTGGAATGGACCAAGGAAAGTGTTTGGTTTCGGAAAGTTATGATGAAATTGTCTTTCAAGATCCTACTCAGTTGATGCACCATTTATTAACAAATACAAAACAGTTAACACTTGGCCAGTGGGAACATAATACCAATTTTGAGGAGAAAAAAGAAAAGACCGCAAAAGCTATACTTGACGCAAAGCAAAAAGTTCGTATGGAAATTTTAATATTAAAGAATCGACTGAAATTGGCTAGAGAAACAATTGCACAGTTTAAAGATGAAATTGCAAAAACTCAAGATAACCAGTACATTATTTAGTTAATAAGTAATTTTTAAAAGTATTTATATTATAACTAAAGTACTTCCGGTTCACTCTGTGTGTAATTAATTAAGAATTTATTCTCTCATTGTTATTATGATCTTATGTCTTAGTTGAACATTGTTCATATATCTGGATTTTTTTTTTTAAATTTGTTACAGTAAAAAATAAATATTTTTAATATAGAATTGTATAAGTTTATATAGTATATTTTTCTATATGTAATTCTAAGATTTGAAATTACAATTCTGTCTGTGAAAAATAGGTATAGAAGAAGCTTAAAATAATTGTTAGAAATATTCAAATTTTAAGATTATTTAAAATAGTTTGTTACTATGCTAATTAATGATAAAAACTGGTAAACAGTATTGTGATACGATTGAAAAGTTTTCACCTGAATGCAACATTTAACAACTGAATCTTTTGAAGAAATAAAAGAATATTCAGTAATGGAAGTCTAAAACAAAATGTTGATAAATTGGATACTTCATTTTATACTTAAGTCCATCACAATTTGTCAAAGACAATAATTGTTTTAAGTGCATCAACGGGAGATGTTAAGCAGCAACAATACCTTCAGTACATGCGTTCAATGTTCTTTCGAACACGGCCACGTCTATGGTACAAGTGTAAGGAGAAGTTGGCTCCTCTCCTTGTAAATTTGACTGTAGAATCGTCTTCAACTTACAAACAATATCTATGAGGGTTAAATAAAATAATTAGCAACATCAAGAAAAAATTAAGGGAAAAATAAACAAAATAGATATTGAAGCAAGAAAGTTTAGACCGAAATTAAATGAAACTAAGGCGGACTAAGTAGGTATGCGAGATTTGGGAATGTTTGGGAGAAATGAGAAGTGTAACTCTCTCAGTTGCACTGGTGGTGGACAGGCAACCAGGTGAAATAGCAGTATTCCATAAGGAAAAGATACTATAATTGCTCATTTCTGGACAAGAAAAGAAAAATGTATATTTTACAGGACACTAATAAGGCCCATTGTAACTTACACTGCAGAAACCTGGTCAATCACAAAAATAATAATCTGCAACTTCCTTTCCTTAATCGAAAAACGTATTAGCATCATATAATTTGCAATCGATTTTTTTTATTTGTATCAAGCATATATAAATAATAAACAAGATTTACCTGTGAAAATAAAGGCAACTAAAAATTCACTTAATTGTTTTTTATGTTTGAAATTCAATATGTTCAATAAGCCCACATTATCATTAAACCTCAAGGCTGGTATAAACAAAACAAAAATAAAACAGGACCAAACCTTTGAGGCACATTTGAACATATATATCCTGCATTTGAATAAGATTGTTAACTCCAACATTTTTATGCTAATGATAGAAATAAGATGTAGTAAACAATATAGTCAGAGGATACGGTATATCACTATTTATTAATTTGTGGAGCAATTTTCCCCAAAACTTTAAAACAATATTATTAATAATAATAATATTAACAATATTAATATTAACAATATTAATATTAACAATATTAATATTAACAATATTAATAATTTACAAATAAATTTCTTATGTAAATAAGATATAATTAAAATTTTAAAAATAAAACTGCAATTTTTAAACGTATTATGTGGATCGTTATGGTATGCAACGTTTTGGCATAAATGGATTGCTGTCGGGACATTCCCAGGTAAGGGGATTGCATCTTGGAGCCCGTGGAATGACGACCAAATCTTCATTTGGTGGCACGCAGTTTATAGGCGTGTTTCGTAAACTCAAGGATACTGTTTCCAAATTTACTTTATTCAGGATTGAGGAATTGGGTCTGAAAATAATTTTATTTGATTATTTTATTTCACGAATCATATCATCAAATAATAATGCCTATGTTTTTATGCTTACATTGGCACACCCCAACGTCTAAACATATAATCTGCTTTGTTTGGGGGCAAAAAGGTATCTTGATAATTACTTGTTGCTGTAGATCTGGGATCAATTTTTTCTTGTTCCCATAATTGTTTCTTAAAATCTGTTATACCGTATTTTGTTATATTACCCTATGAGAATATTTTTATTTAAACTGTGTTTAAGAGATATTTGGGGAAACATTTAAGTCAAAACTACCAAGTATACACGAGTCCATAAGGGCAGAAATATGCACGCAAAAGAAATAGATCTATTGAACAATAACCAATGCATGCATCATCCTATTTCTTTCTCATGCATGCATGGGTTTGTATGTATGTACATACATTCGTCCTCATATGATATCATACGTACATAGTTTCTTGCGTAATCTTGTTCGGGTTCCCATCTCTCCATTCTAAATCTCCAATGTCTTCTAACTGGTCCATGTAACCATTTTGGAAAATGATTGAAACTCAAGTCGCTCGTTGTAGATAAATTATTCATGTATCTGTCGCCGTCGTGATCAAATAATAATCGAGCACCGCAACCCTAAATGCATAATATTATTTAAATCCGGGAGAAAGGTATAAAGTAAGCTTCCATTAAATTGAAGCTTTATTTCCACAAAAGTATGACTATCAGTTAGTATGTCAACCCATCATTGGGTGACCATCAGCGCCGAATAACTGAACGGAGGAAGAAGTGATGTGGGACATTGCTTATGAACGTCTAAGACACCGAAATTATCAGTAGGTGCCTTGCCATTAAGAGATGAGTCATTTATGCCACTAAGAGATGAGCAATTACCATTTTTAATTAGCAGACACAAAAGTAATTTGAATGGCGAGATTGGTTATATTCATTCAGCACTATTAAAAGAGGGTGAAGAGTTTGACGAGACTTCGATGACATGGAACTTTCTCCTTTTCCCTATTAAATATGACACCTAAGTAAACTGTTAGTAGCAAAAAGTAGGACTCGTTATCAAAATAGGACTGTTGTTGCATGACAGTGTCTGACTACACATTTATCGTGTTTAACACTTGGCATTGTCTATAATCCTAATTAAACTCATTTGAAATTACACCTTTACCCCAAACAGGATAAGTCGAAACGCTTCAGGAAAGGAGTCTTGAACGAATCACCGTTTCTAAGATAAATATTGGCATGACTGTAAGGGATAGTGCAATGTTTGGTGTGAAAATTAGAGTGTGGTAGATCCTAAGAAGATCCTATATGCATGGTGAGGAAAAGCTCATTGTGAGTAGGGAATTAATAGACTCTTGGTTGAGAACATTTTCCTCCATCATCACAAACAGGGTATTTCTAAACCAAGAAAAGGTTATCAAGACAAAACAAGGAAGAAAAACAACTCATGATTCATAAAGATCTTCCAGTTTGTGAAATTAAAGGAATTTACACTCCCTTTGAATTAAGATGAGGCCAGCTGGAGCAATCTCATTTATGAACGGACGAGTTTTTTTCTGTCAAATAGGAAAAGTCTCTGGTGTGTTAAAATTCACTAGAACTGGTCATATTTACATTATATCAGGAGAGCACAGTGCTCCCAATGGAAAATGAAGACGTACGAAGGAATGTATAGGATTTTTATTTAATTAAAAAAAGACCCACATTGAAAGTAATTTGGAAAAGTGCAAGATTATCATTCGAAGGAGTTTATTATTAGGAACCTTGTCAGCCATTTCCATCGATACAATTCTGGAAGTATTATCCAACGGTTGATGAACATTTGAGTCTAGTGTTAATTCACTTCATGGCTTTGTGCTGGAGCTTCATTCATTTGAAACCAGCAATCTGTTCTCTGTTATAGTATTGACGAAGCTCGTTACAACATTCAAAATTTCAATATATTTTGTCCCGTTCAAGTTTTCACCAAATGTAAAATAACAGACAATGAGCCGTTAGAAGATAAAAACATCGAAACAAAGTTCTTGGAAATGTCGTTCAATTATTAAATGGCGATTTTCAGAAGCCCAGTAATAATGAAATGCATTAGTAAATTTAGATTTATCATTCCAGATGTTTTTCTTTCCAAAAATAGGATTTTCTTAAATTATCAGCACAAGAATTTTACATTTCTTCAGATGGCGTCTCTCGGATATAGATGTAGATGTCTATCTTATTGATGCACGGGGATTGGTGTTAAAATATGCCAAATATTTACTTCTTTTCTTTCGCGATTTACTTTTAACTTTTCTTTGGTTTGGTATTCCCAACTGTCAATAAATTAATCTAAATTTTTCTTTCATTTCACGGCGGCGCTTTACTCCTTACAGCCTGTTTTAACTTAAAGATTATAAATTTATTTTTGCATGTATATATTTTAAAAATGCATCAACGAAATATGTACAATTAACGGTACAAAACCGAAATGTGAATATTTGTTTAAATAATAAATGACAAAAAATCGTAAATATAGTACAAAATCAAGCAGGGGCGTCATTTCAGACGTCACCTGCGGGGAGGCAAGCTTCAAATTGCTCTCAATTATACAATCATAAACACTGGGTAGATAAAGCACAATAAAAAAAACTTTTATTCTAACACAAGCTCTTTTGCATCTTGTATATGAAAAATAGAGAAAGAAAGTTTTCCATTTCTTCAAGTTATATAGTTCCACAGCTGATTTGCCTAATTTTGTTCATAACCAGAGGGAGGGCAAATAATGTCCCAGTACTGTAATTATCACTACCACAAACTGCATAGTTTTGGGTGAGTCTTTGTACAACCTTATGTCCATGTGCATCACTTGTGCGTTTTTTTTTCGTCCAGCACAATCATCTGCAAATAATCTTACTTGTTTGATGTCTGGCTCAAAATCTTGTCTATTAAGAAAATAGTGTAAAGCAGAACTACTACTAGGGTCAATATCGCTAACCACATGCTCCCCTTCAGTTACGTTCATTAATTTCTAACTTACTTTCAATAAAAACTTATAATAATAACAACACAAAACTGTCTTTGACCGGCCAATGACAAACAAATGGCAGTATGCATGTCCTCATTCAATGGACAAAATGCTGTTAGTTTGTCTTTCAACGTTGGACATACTACACATAGAATGTCCAAGACTTTTTCATGATTTATATTACAAGGGACAAGATGCATTTAGAACCCATTTTACTGCATAAGATTGTAGCCCACTATTTATAGATTATCGCGCTGCCATTGGCTGAAAATACCAATTTTTGGCAAAATGCATATAGAAAGTATGCTGTTCAATTATTTTCCATTTTTGTTGTAACTTTCTTAGTTAAATTTATTACATTCAAACACAAAGGATTTGACAGTCAAGAAATAGGTACTAAATTTGACTGGAAATATTATAGGAACGGCAATTTATTGTCTAAAGACTGAATAGAATTTAAAATGAAGGTTAACCTGTATATTTCGTGTAACATACATGGCAATATGTAAAGCGTGCAAACGCTAAATGATGAGTTCTTTAGTCGACCACATGGCAAGGTTAGCCCAATAAGGAAGGTTTATGTTGAAATAGAGTTTTAATGCGAAGATGTTGGGTGGATTTTAAGAACTTGCCTTGCCTCTTCTCTGTGAAAAAAGTTATAAAATAACCTTATGTCACTAAATCGTTAGAATTAACAGACTTCCTCACGTGTTCAGTTGTTTATATTTAAAAAAAATACCAATATAATTTTTTGATGTTCCCTTGTTAATTCATCAAGCATATCTGCAATAAAACCATACCTCGCCTTTAGATCTTCTTTCCCACATAATATCTGGATCAACGGTTGAATCTGGTTTTGGCTCATAATCCGCTGTATAAGTACTTATATGGCTGTGTTTTTCTTTCGTAAAGTGGCATCTATCCTCAAACCAGTTTCCAATATAGACATTATTATTGTAGGGTGATCGTTTCTGTTTGTAAAAAATGTTTTTTTCTTGTCATTTTTTTTAGATGGATATTTATACCTGGTATTCTATACGTCCCGAAATTATTTTGTCCATTTTATTGTTTGAAATACAAGGTTGTATTAAGGTTTTATTTCTTTAGTATTTTCATACATGACAGTTGTCAAATTTAATTTCAATACAAGATAAATAAAATAAAACAACAAATTCTAAAAATGAAACAGTATACTAGCGCCACCTCTACAGCAAGTGGAAGAAGTAATCCATGTCGAGAACCACTTTAAGTTTTAGGTTAAAATATAGATAATTATACGTTTATTTTTAAAAATATGTAAGTATAAAAGAACAACCGCGAAAAAATTAAAAAGTGTATTGCTTAATTAATAAAGTATACAATATACATACAATTTAATTTACAGCATTATTTTCATAATCAGGACACATAAAATAAGCTCATAAGTCATAAGTATAAAAGAACAGCCATTTCCGTATTAAGAATTCCGGCCAAATGCCGCCTTTTCTAGTGTACGGTTTTCAATGCTGACTTATTTATAAGATCGTTATGGCGTATTAAAAATTATCATCTTACGTAGTTCCGTAAATTAATGCTTTCTTTTTATGTGCTTAACGCTCCTGGGCTTGAAGCTTGTGCTCAAAGGAAGCAAGAAAGTAAATTTGAAAAGCACCTAGGATTGCAGCAACTTCAAGCTACTCCTTTTGTTAAAAGGAAAGCACTAAATATTACTTTAACTAAAAACAACATTAACCAGACAGAGATTTATAAAAATTCTGGTGCACAACAAAGTTGACATCAGTGGAAATCATTGAATGATGATAAAAGATAACTGTGTTATTGAAGTGTACATACAATCTAGATTTATATAAATCCCTGTGAATGTGATAGTTGTGTGGTAATTGTTCTTTTTTGTGATTTTATTAATATGTATTTCCATTTAAATGTACAGTGACCGGCATAAATGTTGCAACATATGGGAAATTTTTTTATTATTGAAATATGGTAAAATTCAGCATGTCCACAAACCCAAAAATTCGTTTTGTCACATGTCACGTGATCACTAGTATGGCGGGTAATTTAAAAAATATGCTAATAATATGCAAAAAGTGAAGTTAGATGACATGACAAAAAGTTATTTGAAAAAGTTGCTTAGAATTCAATTCTGAGAGTGTGTGCAGATTTGTGAACACTTGAAAAAAAATTAAAAACCACAATTTTGTCAATTTTTTTTGGGTTTTAGCAGCTTAGCAGAAGTAAACTCTCTGAATTTGGTTGATAATCAAACAATTTTGTCAATTCTTGCATAACTAACAGAGTTAAAGATAAAAACTAGGTTTTCAGTATGATAGTTGTTGTTGCAAGGGACTGTATAAAGTAGTAATAAATAAATTTTAAATTGTTTGTATGCTTAACAAGCATCTGTATTCTTATTTGCTCCTCGCTATTGCTTATTTTTTAGTAAAATTTATTTAGTACTACTTTATACAATCCCTTGCAACAGCAACTATCATACTGAAAGCCTAGTTTTTACCTTTAACTCTGTTAGTTATGAAAGAATTGACAAAATTGTTTCATCCAAATTCAGAGAGTTTACTTCTGTTGAGCTGCTAAAACCCAAAAAAAGAAACATTTAATTTAATTTAAAAAAAATTGACAAAATTGTGGTTTTTAATTATTTTTTTAAATATGTTTACAAAAATTGCACACACCCTCAGAACTGAATTCTAAGCAACTTTTTGAGATATCATTTCATCTAACCTCACTATTTGCAGATGAGTAGATAATATTTAAAATACCCGCCATACTAGTGGTCACGTGACGTGTAGCAAAACGAATTTTTAGGTTTGTGAACATGCACAACCTATCCCCAAAACGAATTTTACCATTATTTCAATAATAAAAAAATGTTGCAACATTTATGCCGGTCACTGTATATTATTGTAATTTTAACCCATTGAAACCAATAATTCAACTTATAGGTAATTTAATTAACATTTTCTTATCTGTAAAAGGAAAGTAAAACTCTAATATTATAAATTACTTTTTAATCCATATTTGTTTAACACATTTACAGTTTCATCATAAGCTATCCCATTTCTCATTATTTTATAAAATCCTGGGTCGCACAAATCAACAACTGTAGATGCTCCACGATTAGAATCTCCTATACCAAGGACACCTCCATCGAATATTCCAGCTATTTCATTCCATAGTGATTTAAATTCTTTTATTTTAACTGAACTAGGCTCACTACTAATGTTTGCACTTGTAAGAGCTATTGGTACAGTTAGACCGTTACAGACATTTCTTATAAAGTCATAATTTGGAATTCGAATGCCAATTTTTCCATGAAAGTTTAAAGATTTATCTAATTTATGGGCACATTTTAATATTAACGTCACTGGTCCTGGCAAAAGTGAATTTAACAATCCTTTAGGTAAATGCGATACTTGTGCCCATTTTTTTATATCCGTTTCCCGACCAACACAAATTGCCACTGGTTTGTTTTCATTGCGAGTTTTAATTTCATAAAGTTTGTTAACCGCAGATACATTGGTAGCACAACACGCAAGGCCATAAACTGTATCAGTTGGTAATGCTATAACACCACCTGATTTCAACATATTAGTGGCAAAATCAACTGCATCTAAATAATTAACATCTATTTGTGGAGTCATTTTCATGGTTTGTAAATACGTAATCAGTCTGTAAAACTGTGGTGTACAAATTTTAGTCAACTTTAACATTTTAATCACGCCAATTGTTTGAGCACTGGTGATTGCAACAACGATAAAAAGTTGTCATTGGTTCATCTGCAGATCGAATTTGTAGCTGCATAAAATATGCACGATTAAAACTACACTTTGGACATGTAATTTCCGTTGAATCGACGTTTTTCCACGCTTCTTCACCACCTAACACATCATCTATTTCCTGAAAAACAAAAATCATTATGCTAGTTTGTATTGCTTTAGAATTAAAATTAAAAACTACTTTTAGTTTGTAATAGGTCCTTCCAGTAATCGTTTTCTTAATATTTTGAAATACCGGACATACGTTGCAAACCAACTGAATTCTTCCGTTTGGACCTTCTTGTACAAACATTAAATTTCCACAAATTGAACAGAACGGTATCATATTTATACGAAAAAATGTTTACATAAAATTGTCTCTCATCGTTTTATCGTTAACAATAAACAGAAGTTTGTTGTGATTCGTTGATTCGTACAACACGTTGCAAGACATTTAACCTCAAATTTGACAAGAGTTCAGAAGATATAAGCGTTATGTTTCATACACGATTAAAAATACTTTAATGAAATAATTATGTATCATCTGAATTTATAAAATAAAATCTATCAAATTTTGACCTATTTTCAAATATACACGGTCATTTTTAAAGCTAAAATATTTTATGTATAAATAAAAATCTGTATTTTGTTGAACCACTTGTATAAAATACGCATGTGTGAAACAGGTGTAATACCAGTTGTCAAATCAGCTGTAGGTGTATAATTTTTTAATTCATAACTGTAGTATTATGTAGAATAACATAACCGCATGTCAGTAGCTATTTAATTTGTGATAGTGTATTTGTGAAAATTAACCTATATTTTTTTTAAATAATAAATTTATGTTTTGATTATATTTTTTAATGAATAAATTTGTTTATGTACAGTGTTTATTTTAATACGAAATCTTAATATAAAGCGAAAAATGTTAATAATCGGTTTTTTAAATGTCAAGCGGATGAATGTTCCCGGATCACGAAACAGAGTCGCCTAATTGTCTGTCGTCATGGTAACCTCATCCGCATTACCTAGAAAAAAAATCCCATTCTTTAAAAGAATTGGTTTCTAAAATGATTGGAAACGAGGACTCGGATAAAGACGACAATAGTGCCGAAAAAAGTGTCAGCGATGCGGAAAAACAGTGTGACAAAGACGATTCGGATATAAGTGATTACTCCTGCCAGTTTTTGAAATGTAAACCCAAAGATAAATCTATTCCAAATAACTGTGATGATACCATTAAGAAACATAAAACTTTAGTAAGGGCAACGAATAATTTAAATGTAGGTGATAACAGCGATCGTTCTAGTCATAGATTTAATGAAAACCGTGAAAATGTAGTTTATGTAAACGATGATCTGGATAATGCATGTGCATTGACTAATAACATATTTGCCGGATTACATAACGACGAAACGTGGGTGATAACATGGAACGTAGAAAATCAAACGTGTGGCGATTTCATTTCATTGTATTCCACAGGTAAGTAAATTTAATCAATATAAGAAACGTATTATTTCACAAATATACTCACTTCTTCTAAGGTACAGATATACCACGTAATAACTTTATACAGGGTGTCAATTTGAAAACATACCACCCTCAATATTTCAACCTCTCTACAAAACATAGAAATATTCAAAAACACGTCAATTGTATTTTCAAGGGGGACATTTTTTAAGTCGGTTTTCTATTAAATTACATGAACCCTCTAGTGGGGGTGGAAATGATCCCTAAAATTTTAAATGGGAAGAGGGGTTGAGTGACACCTCATTTTAAAGGTCGTTCAATTACCTTTCAAATGTACCAGTAGTTTCGTTTTTTTTTTCTTTATTTTTAATAGTTTTCGAAAAATCATGTCAAAACCGTAAACAAGCTTAGCTATCTATTGTATTGTAATAAAGCATACAAAATTGGTAATAAGTAGTTTATTATTGTATTAAGTTTTCGAAATGTTCATTATTTTCTAAACAGTAATAAAATCTATTCTTAAACTCTTCCCTAACATTCACAAGAACTTTTACTTGAATTTCCCTACATATAGGTGTAATTCTTCTCTTCAATTCTTCCAAACCTCGATGCTGGGTTTTAGGAACAAAATATTTAAGATGCCCCCAAAGAAAAAATCAGGCGATCGTGGTGGCCACTCAATTGTTCCTCTTCGATCAATCCATTTGCCACGAAATCTGACCTGTAACCACTGTCTAACTGGAAGAAAGTATGGTGGAGTTCCATCTTGTTGGAAATGAAGTACATTTTCTTGCAAAATAATTTTTCCAGTCGCGTCAACTTGATTTTCCATATTAGCTGTTATTAAGGAGTCTATTATCTCTTCGAGAAGATGCAAGAAGAGCTCACCAGTTAGGTTCCCTCAACGAATAAAGGTCCTATAACGGCATTCCCAAGTATACCAGTCCAACGTTAACTGGACACTGTGTATTACCTTCCTTAAAAAGTCACGGATTTTCATTGCTCCAGTATCGGAAATTCTGTTTGTTAACATGCCCATTAGGGAGAAACGTACACTCATCACTAAAACAAATGTTTTGCAAATTATTTCGGTTGTCATTTATAAAATCCGTCATTGTTTCACAAAATTCAATCCTTCTGTGGAAATCATCGACAAAAAGTTGTCGAAGAAAAAAATAAGCTTCTAATATTACTATATTAGAAGCTTATTTTTTTTTTAAATGTAAAACATTTAAATAAATGTTTCTAGAAATAAACAACAAAATGATAATCGGTTTTTTATAAAACCCAGCCTCGAGAAAAAGAAAAAAAGACGTTTGAAAAGGTAATTAAACGACCTTTAAAATGAGGTATCACTCAACCATCTCCCATTTTAAGATTTTAGGGGCCATTTCCTCCCCCGCTAGAGGGTTCATGTAATTTAACAGAAAACCGACTTAAAAAATGTCCACATTGAACATACAATTGACGTGTTTTTGCATATTTCTATTTTTTATAGAGGGACTGAAATATTGAGAGTGGTACGTTTTCAAATTGACACTGTGTATAGAACTTCACATATTTCTTTCCATCATAACTTCACAGCTCTCTATCTTTCTCCGTTTCAATTTCACTGTATTTCCGCAAATCTTCATTTCTTTCTTTCCATATTCTTCCCCCATCCGATAGCAAGGAAAGGGGTAACAAACCCCTTTCCTAGTTTTCACAATCAGTCTTTCCCACTTCCACATCTTGTCCAAAACACGCACACCTATTTGTATTTCCTGTTGTAACTACTTCCCGTTTTGTATTTGCTCATCCTTCGAACGCTTTGCTTAGCCTCTGATTGCCTTCTGCTGTTCTACTTTCCGTCCCCACCATCGAGCATCCTTTTGAATCTTTGCACTCTGTATATCTACCATCCTACCAGCCTATCCAGAATTTTCCTAGTAAAACCATTCTGACACTTCCTCTCATCACATTTTTATTTTCTACGCATGAATTTATTAAAATTGGGCGCTATAATGGCCAGAAGAAATTAAGAAATACATAAATCTATTTGGACACCCATCTGTGTAAAAATGTTTAAATGATATTCTAGATAAAAAAAAAGTGCTTTAGTAGGCCTGTCAATTTTGTATTTGCTATAAAAATGCCGATTTGTTGTAACAACAATTGATATCTGTTGGTATTCAAATACCATATTTAAACAAAATAGTCCACACAATTATTAGTGAGTTGTGTGGCAGGTAACCTTGGTAACCCGTTTTTTATTACTCGACATAGAACCTCCATTTTTTAATTTAATTGTCCTATAACATGAGCTCTCTTGAAAATGAAATCTTGAGGCCAGTACAATGTCATTCAAATACCGTGGATTCGTTTAGAAGGAGAAACATTTTTTAATCTGGATATTAGTTACTTGGAAGAAAATAAAAAAAGGAAAAAATGACCAACTTTTGTCGTCAAATTCCATAGTCAAATGGAACGATTCCAAAAGCACATTTTCTGATGTAGTTTGTACTCTTAAGTTTTGTTTTCAAAATTGCTTTTGTTAAATGAGACAACAAGGACAAACACGAGGTCAGTATTATGTTACCCTGAATCTGCTTACATTTTTTTGCTTTACATATTTTTTTAAGGACACTTCATTATTCAATAGGAAAAATAAATTATTTATTTTGAAGTATCTACAAGAGATGTTCGAATAAAATTTTATTTGACTATAAATGAACAGGGCCAAGTTGTTCGAAATGTCAGGTTGGCTTTGCTAAACATGTTAATTTTTTCATAGTTTATCAAATTAAACGTTAGAAAATAATCTGAACAGTTACAGTTACTTTTTTGCCAAATTTTTGATTAACTGCAGAATTTCTATCACAAGAGAAATTTATTTTTGATATTTTATCTTGTAGTTATGCATTTTAGAACTAAGTCGGTCCACTAGAAGCGCAAAGATAATATTTGAAAGAATATGGCTCCAGAACTTCACTGCACAAATGTTGGTTGACCGTTTGTCCTTGAGACACGATTTCCTTATGCACGACTCTACTGTCAAAAAAGCAACATGAACATGAACATGGTTTTAATTCTTCATTTACTCATTTTCGCTTTTTTCTGCCGTGGTGACTTTGCAGTGTACGATTCTTCCCTTTGTCTTTTGGTTTCGGGATCGTATTCAAAGAGGTATTCTTTTATGTCATAGGAGTGAGTTAGAATTGAAGATCACTCCAATTCTGAAGGATCGAATGTACCAATTCCAGGATAAAGATGCTAGGTAAAGTCAATATTTTATGTTTAACAAAAAATGGCCTGCATGAATCTGTCGATGCAATGCTAGCCATACAACGAATAACTTGTTTTTGTGTGATAAATACGTCATGAGCACATGTAGAAGATCCCCAAAAAGCTATCCCGTAACTAAGTCTAGAATGCACTTGGGCAAAATAAAAATATAGTATACAGTGTGGTGATAAAGTTTGGAACAAAATTCATAAAAGCGTTCTATAATGTTTTTAAGAAAATCGCTCGGACAGGTCAATTTTTGTTTTTGAAATGCCGTCTTCCGACGTTAATTTTTTTGGAATGTCGTCATTTGTTTTTGCACAATCACGTCATCATAATTTTTTTTAAATGACTACCCCCACTTTTTTCTTCTGTTTTTAATAGACCTTCTCACTACTTAAACGGTGATGTAAAAAAATTGGTACTTTGCATAACAATTTTTTTGAATAAATAACACATAAATTTTTTCTATTAAACAAAAATTTTAATTTTTTGAAGAAAAAAGGTTATTTTTTTCAGAAAAGTTCTTATGTAAAGAATTAATTCGGTAATCACCACTTAAACATCAAGGAGGTCTATCAAAAGCAAAAGAAAAAAATAAGAGGTGTCATTTAAAAAAATCGAAAATGACGTAATTGCACCTTATAGCTTCACTCTTCGTCTTAGATACATAAATTACTGTTATTTGCTTTAATTTAGAATGTTTACGATTATTATTTTTACTAAATTATAACCACTGACGATCTGAAGTAAATGTGTCATTTATTCAAAAAAATTGTTATGTGAGGTACCAATTTTAAAAACCGAAGAAAAAAGT
>JAFFZR010013060.1:0-30038 GCA_018397195.1 Lethrus apterus | reverse complement strand
TTTTTTTTGTTTGTTCGGCAACTATAAAATTTTCCACATTTTCCATATTTATATTTATAGAAAAGCACAAATTTCATAAATACGGTTTCTTGCGATTCCTTCATATTATATGTAATGGCGAGAAATTTTATTTGACTACCGCTGGAATATTCGTTCGCTTCAGTCGAACGGGCCTCGTGCAAATACATAACGCGTTCTTCGCTCCTCCAGACGAAAACTTTCAACCTGACTGACAGGAACCGGCAGCTCTATGCAAATTGAATTGCGAAATTGTTACACAATATTAGACATTCTTTTTCGAGCGTGTGCTTATAAGCTATGCGTACAGTCGACTTTTAAAAACGATCGATTGATAAATTAATGAGACTTTCATTCGTTAAGTAATATTTCGTGATGAACTGATATAATTGTTTGGTAAAAATGAAAAAAAATGGGGACCCCCCAACATATTAGATGAATTAAAAAACGCATTCATTTCTATATGTTTATCTTGAATTTTTCAGTCGATAAAAGTGTATTTAGTGGAAAAAAATACACTTATAAGCATTTTTTCGAACAATTTCAAACTAGAACCATATTTTTTGTGTGATGTACTTATTCGGGATGTTTTTTATATGTTTTGCCAATTTATTTATTAACGTCTTCAGTAGTAACATGTTTAAAGATTCATAATGGATTATGAAAAACAAAAGGTTGAGGAAAAAGAATACGGAGGAAATGGAAATGACTTACGATAAGAAAAACAGCAGATGTAATTATTTTTTGTTCAAACTTGAATGAATATTATTCGATTCGTTTAGACTTTAGAACTTTCTTTATTTGTTGTATTTTTTTTCTGGCTATGTTATAAATATTTTTATTAATGTTTTATCAACATACGTTTTCATCATTTTGAAAAATTGTAATTAATTTTTTACTTGTAAAATCGGGACCGAAACTAATAATAATAAGCATACACCGTAGTCGGGTTCGTCTCAACAATAATACAGTTAATAAATTAAAACAATATTGAATTTAAATTAAAAATAGAAATGTGATTTTCGCAGATTTACTCGATTTATTGCTATAAATTTATTAATCTTTGTTAATACACTAAGACTAAGACTAAGAAATTATACTACATAGAAAATATTACTTAGAAATAATAATAAATTATGTTAAAATTAATTATAAATAAATTAATGATAAAGTCGAAAACACGTAATTTACTAGTTAATTTAATTTACAATTTCATTTTATTTGCAATGTAAATAATAATCCGTATAAATTAAAAATAATCATAACCACAATGGTAATAATTTAACCGTCTGTATTAATTTGACAAGATATTAGCACTTAATCATTTAGCGTGGTACTTGTATCGTAATACATATCAACAAACTCGTAAAGAACGATTTATGCGGTAAATACGTACCTCTAAACATCCCTCTACAACCATTCAGTTCTACGAGGCAATAAATCTTTTCGTCTCAAGATCGTAGCGTTCAGAGTCTACGCCGTTGTTCTTATTTTGAACGGCATTCCGAACGCCGAATATTCTGCCCGAACAGACAGCTCAAGATGAGAGGGTGCGCACCCCGCGCTTCTCAGATCCGCTCATTTCAGCACGAACGACATGCAAATAGAAAACGACGCAGGCATTCACTCAACTCATTAAATAGTTGCCAGAGTTTAGAAACTCGTCCGTGTAATATGGAGCATTCTCAAAATTGTAAATACGTCCGTTTTTTTCGTTTCCGAAAAAATCATCAATTTAAAACGAATAATCATGCAACATGTAAAATTAAAACGTAAAGTAAATGTAAATTCGAACGTAATTCATCGTTGTCATACGGTTAAGTAATTGTTGCCGCGAAAAGTCCCCCGGGTATATTTAAATTAATTGACTATGTTTATCGAAAATGGGATCTAAATAATACAACATTAAATAATTAATTAAGAATTGGAAACACCGACGTAAAAAAAAAACAACAATATTATTGCTGATGTGAAGAATAATTGAAATTAATATTTATTATATTTTGGAATTGCGTTTAAGTTGAAAATGAAGAAGTCAAAATTGCTCCATTGCTCCATACAGTTATTGGTTTTTTTAAATTTCAAGTTTTTGTGAAAATTGATTTTTTTTTCGAATAGTCAGTCCAATCGGAGAGAAAGACTATTCCGACAAATTATGCAAATTTTAGAAATAAGTTCACATTATTAGAAAAAGCCACACTTTTTAATACAAGCATGCGTGTATTGCTTTGAATATACAGCCTGTTCACGGGAAAATTCTACAATAGCTAACTTTTTTATTTAAAGAGATACAAGCTTGGGTAAATGGACAAAGTTTAAGTACCTTGCAATGCGCATTTTGCACAATAAATTATAAAACAAAAGAACATCGCGTTGCTAAGATACAAGCATAATGATTAATTTTTTAAATTGAACACTATGTATATTTTTATATTTTTTAGTTGCTCTGCTTGCCTGCTATAATTTATTATAAGACAATTTTTCTCTAGGATCGCTAGTTAAGGAGTTAAAAAAAAAATAATTTCTTGCATTCTGGGTGCTCGCATTATTCTACAATAGCTAACTTTTTTATTTAAAGAGATACAAATTTGGTTAAATGGACAAAGTTTAAGTACCTTGCAATGCGCATTTCGCGCAATAAATTATAAAACAAAAGAACGTCGCGTTGCTAAGATACAAGCATAACGATTAATTTTTTAAATTGAACACCCTGTATATTTTTACATTTTTAACTTTCTCTGGTTGCCAGCTATAATTAATTATAAAACAATTTTTCTCTTAGATTGCCAGTTAAGGAGTTAAAAAATAAAGTAATAAAATAATAAAAAGCAAAAGAACTGTTGTTATCCTTCGGACTGCGTCAATATGCATCTCACATCAATAATAATAATAAATTATTATAAATTATTTATTTACAACTATTTTAATTATTATAATGAAATTTGCAAAATTATTTTCTCCAAAACTCTTTTAATAGCTGCTTTAGAGAAAAATTGTCTTATAATTAATTATAGTAGGCAACGAGAGCAACTTAAAAATATAAAAATATACAGGGTGTTCAACTTAAAAAATTAATCGTTATGCTTGTATCTTAGCAACGCGATGTTCTTTTGTTTTATAATTTATTGCGCGAAATGCGCATTGCAAGGTACTTAAACTTTGTCCATTTAACCAAGTTTGTATATCTTTAAATAAAAAAGTTAGCTACTGTAGAATGTTCCCGTGAACAGGCTGTATTTCAAGTGCAGATAAGAAAAAATAAGTGTGTCCATTACTCAATAAACAAAATTTCCTTTATTACACAGTTATGACATTTCAGTCTAAACTTTACGATTAAGTTGTCTCACACATTAATCAATCATTTCGGACTACTGGCCGTTTTGTTTCTATTTCACACAGCTGCTTGTTTTCCATCCTAGATTTTTAATACTGGGTTGTTAAAAATGATTAATTCTATATAGTAATCGAATTGCATGCTAAACATAACCTGCACTTTTCACTGATCATTGCTAGTTAATCGAAACAACATATGCAATAAATAAATATTATTTTTGAAATTATATGCGATTTTCTACTGATGATTTCATAATTTAAGAATGTTCACTCTAATTGTATTCTAACAACGTTGAACATTAACACACCAAATTAAACGTCTGCACATCGAATAAGGGTGAAAACAATATGAGAAACAAACGGAAGTGCAGGTAATGAGGGTTTTGCGTGTCCGGATATACGTCAATACTTCACCCTGCAAGTGTGCACGATGCAAATTTTCGTTCTTCTGATTTAAAAATAAACTTGCCGTAAATGAACATTTTTAAATTCGAATCGCATCTCTAGAAATTAGCACCTACGTCACAAATTAAGTAATTAACGTCGACGATCGCATGTGTGCATTAACGAAGAGTAATTTTATTAGATCGCTTGATAGTGTACATCTCACACTTTGCGCATATACATGTAATTTTCTCCAATTACGTATCCTAATCAGAAATATCATGCAGCTTTTTTTAATATTTTCAATGCATTTTAAACAGCATACAAATTAACATCAACACGTAACAACTTCATCTAATATGTGTTGTTATACACGTCTGGCTTGAGTAATAAAGTAATAAATGTAAGTTCTGAAAGAGTTGCCACCATTGATCTTACTAGAATATGATACTGATTTCAAGCGTCAATCACTGGTAATCAAATGAATATTCATTAGTTAGACGAATGTTATGTTACGCTCGATGACGTAATAGCAACATTTTTAATCCGATGTAAGTAAAAATATTGTTTAAATAAATATTTTCAGTCTTGAAATTTGAGGTAATTTTATTAAATAAAACATTTGGAAACTATGCTTAGTTTTCAAAATATAAAGAGAATATTAACATTCATCCAACAACGACTAAAAATTTGCTTGTACTATTATAGCTACTGTTATAATTTACGAGACAATTCCTGTCAACTAGCCTACGATATCTGTGAACAGGTTTTTTTAGCAAGTAACCACTTGGATAAGAAGTCGTCGGGTCCAACTTCCCCAAGGCCAAGTTATGTGACCAAACATTTTCTTATTTAGAGCTCTGACCTAAACATAATCAATGATGTATGATATTTGCATTTTCTCCAACTGCAGAAGTTTTGAGCCAATCAGCCAGTCACAATTTTGATTTGCATTAATTATATGTTTTTTTTTCGCGTCAAAGTAAGAATAACCAACCGCTTCGCCGATAGATGGCGTTGCACATTTGATACAATCAGAATCTGTCCATACTTGATTAAGAGACAATCATTGGTCACTCACATGAGTCGTACTGACGAGGGCTAGTTAAAGCTGAAACTAACGTTAGTTTACAAATTAATGTTGTGAGTGGTATAAGTCGTGCTTATTTGTTAAACGGGGCGCATTATTATTGTTAATCACGCCGGCAGATTCCAAGAATCCGCAGCACTTTTTATAGCTTCAGTCATCTCGGTTGAGGAACACAACTTTTTAAGGAAAATCGAACTGGTAAGCTGGAAGGTACTTGTCATTCCCCAACCCTTCACCAGTTCTATTCCACGTACCGTTACTTGAAGGCTGCCTTTCTGGTTTACATTTCCACCTCAACATGCAACGGATTTAGCCTCCATCGCAGGTCTCAGAGTAGGCCTTCTAATTAAACCTTCAACAGTTACAAATTAGAATTCATAAATTTTACGAATTAAGTTTAAAAAAAAAAAATAATAATAAAAAATAAAATTGATTGATATAAAAAACACATGATAGATATTTATATCAGATATATTTGTTTAACTATCTTCCTTACAATTAAAACCAATTCACCAAAACGGAAATTTTTTCATAAATCACTTCAATAAACGACAATGTATGAGGCTGTACGTCTGGTAAGTTCATACCACGAACCGTAATTAAAAAGTATCTTCTATTTGGCGCTAAATGGCGTCTAATGACTTATATTTACGACACCTGAATCACGTCAACATGATTTACGAATATCATTCGTCTCTAACTGACAGCTTTCACATTAATTAGCTTTTTGTTTGTGTTACGAACGGTTTGACATATTTATTTATTAACATGAATTTAGATTGGTTAGATTTTTTAAATTAAATTTTTTTAAATGTAATCGACTTACATGTTAAATTTTGCTCGGTGCAAAATGAAAAATTAGTACTGATTTGTCACATTAATTTATTCTGATAGATCTATTTTTTCTTTTTCTTAACCACTTATTTATTTTTTTTATTTACTTCAGTTGCGGCGTGTGATTAATAATTGATTGACGTTTACAATTTTATCTGATTTATTGTGAAATAATCATCAATACCGCAAAATTGCACAACATACCTTTAAACAATAGACATTCAACCGCAGAGATTAAGATATGTTAGGATTTTTGCAAATCCAACGTTTTTTAAATTTAAATTTTATTAAAACTTTTATAAATTTTGTCTTTTAAACTGTTTTCTGTTTTTTTTTTAAACATTTATCGAATATCAGTTATTTCGTTTATATATGTGTCTATGTGGTGTGAGTGGCGTACGCCGAAAAGAAAATGTCATTTACACGATTCATTATCAATGTTTGTGGTTGTTGGAGTTGCCATGCTCCACTGACTGTTCTGACCACGGGCCCACTTTTTGCAAGCCGGAGAATGCTGGAACTGAACTGAAACTAATTAAAAGTCGTCGTTCCGATCGAGTCTAGCTGGCGGGACATCACTCAAGCTTTACTCCTTGTTTCCGAGTTTCCTTTCAGTTGTTTCACAACTCTAATTTTCTTTTATGACGTTCGAACGATTTGGAATTACCGAAACTTTATCCGACTTTTAATGTAATTTGCAATCAACTGGATCTCGGAAAATCGAAAATATTTATATTTTAATCTTAATATTCAAAATATTTACGTTTATGTGAACGAAGATAATTGGTCATGCATATCGAGTAATATTCGGAGACAATAATTTGAACACGCTTAAAATTTGTATTTTGGGTTATTTTTACAACTTTGTAACATTGAAAATGAAGCTCATAAATTTACAACTATATGCGGATATATACAATGTAGCATTTTCGACATTTCCATTATGTAAAGAAAATTTGAAATAGTCGCTTGGAAACTCGCCAAAAACAACGGAGAAATATTTTATACAATTTTGGACGTAGTACCGACAGAATTTGCATTAAAAACAGCTACCACAATTCTAAGCACCAAGCAACGAGCCTAGTAGGTTCTCTAATTATGATTTCTGAATCTAAATTTCCACAGATGCTCTATAGGGTTTAAATCTCTAAAAGGAGGTTGATTAGCATGCTGTTTAGCATTGTCTGGACTTTTACGTGAAATGAAATTCTAAAAGTGTCAAATATTTAATTAAAAGGTGTTTCATAAATTTACATTTTTTTCATTTCATGCTCTACTATTCTTAAGAAGAAAAAAATAAGAATATATTTCGAATAGAATAAATGGAAATTTATCGAGAAATAACAAAAAATTAAATGAATTTTCAAAAATTATGCTTATATTAAGCTTCCAACCGCTAAAAGAAATCAAACAGAAATCAACAAGAAAAGCAAAACGTCGATGGAATTGTGTGAGAGAAAGAATGGAAGGTATAGAGAATAAAAAGACAACTAGTAAAAGACTTATAAATAGATATGTACTTACCGGAGAAAGGCAGGATACTTGGATAGAAGTAGGACTAAACAGGTGGAAGAGATAATCGAAATATTCAAAGGCGAAATAAGAAAAGAGATCACATATTGATCGAAGGAAGAATATAAGATGTGGTTTCCGTGTTACAAGTTAACAGAACTTACCCATCTGTCCTGTGAAATCTAGGATCTAGTAGAAGAAAGAGGGAAAAAGCTCAAAAAGGAACGAAGGGAGAGGTACCAAAATTGTTAAAAATGTAAAAGAAATACGTCTTGGAGAGTTTCAGATCATTAAAGGCGTTTCTCTCAAAACTTCTTTGCCAGTATTTTATGGTGTTTATTCTTATATATAATACGCCTCTGTTTCTGTCAATATGTTCGACACCTTTCAAGTTTTCAGATACTAACACCTTAAATATTTATAGGTGTCAAATGTCATTTCTATAAAACCCAAATTCTCTACCAAAGCAAAAGTAAAAACTGAGGATGAAACAACAAATTACTGTGTGGAAGCTAAAACAATAAAAGAAATGAGGAAAAAAATCAATACAGTGCTTCAAATTCATTTACAAGATTTTGTAGAAGAAAACAAATTGCAGAAAATTTAATAAAAAGTTGCCAAAAATATGCACTGAGCAAAATAAGAAATAGAACTCTCCGAAAATGTAATGAAGGATTTTCTAGCCATTAAAACCTGACGATTTGTTTTGAAAGAAGTTAAAAAATTAAGATTTATGGAATTTCGTGCATAGAAAAATGCAGAAATTAAAATGTTGAATATTCAGCGTGGTACCATGAGTTGGGTAGTGTGGTGCCATGGTACCATGGGTTGGGTTGTGTGGTACCATGATACGATGGTACCATGGGTTGGGTTGGGTGGTACGATAAAAATAATTTTATAAATTAATGCAGGGGTTCTTAACTATATTCGGTTAAATTTCAAGATTCTCCATTCTATCGCAGTAACGATAACTATCAAACCATCGAGAAATCGAAAATATCAACTTTCGAATTGAACGACGAAAATTTTACACTGATTAGACATCTATTTCGGTTCTCAAGATATTGGCGTTTATTTAAAAAAGAAACATAAAAATTGACGAAGAAATGAGCTCGAAAACTGTGTACTATCATTGCATTTAATTTAACATGTTTCCTTACGACTGATTCACAGCTCCTCCTATCGGCAAACGCTTTAACATAGGTTATCTTCTACTCTCTCGCACGTAGATATTTAATATTTGGTTATCACAAGAAATAATGAGTCAATTAAATCGCAAATTATCTCAGACATAGCTTGTGTTAATATAAAAATTTTCAACAGTGTTCTTGATAATAAATATCGAGGCTTCAGAATTAAAACTATATTGTTCAGTTCGTTTATTTATTGTAATTATCATTATATTTTGATTTAAAAATAAGTAATAAATTGTCGATGCGCATGCCAAACCTGATATGTGCATTTTACAACTTCTCAGGACAAGGAAAAGAAGGTACAATTTTTCCTAAAATGACACATTTAAGGCAAAACATTAAGATGCCAAATTGTGAATAAAATAATTTGCTTTAAACTTAGATAAAAAAAAAAACTGATAAGGACAACGTCAAAAACCTGAAATATATTTTTTAACGTTTTCATGAACAAATCAACAATATGCACATATAAGGTTGGCATGCACGAAATATTGCATCTTGCAACTGTAACAGGTAAATTTACGATGTGACGCGTGTTTTGTCATTGTTGTAAGCATTGACTTTCATAGCGCGTGCATATGTCATGCACGTTTCACATAACGACGTGTTGCTAAAATGCATACTTTAGATATAGTTATTATCTATTAAAAAACATCGAAACGGATGGACATAAATTTGAATGCATGAGTCGCATCATAGAACGCCACATTCATCATTTCATGGGCGCGACGATAGGATCCTGTGCGAGACAAGACGCCCATACGCACAGTTCGGTCCGCGTGCGTGGAAAAAAGACGGAAAGCTCGGCTTTCGCGAACGTAAAGTTTCTTTCGAAATTTCTTATTAGACTTTAGGGCCGGCGGTACATCTGATCTTGTGGAAAAACATAACGGCAGCACCGGTGTCACGGATCATAAATGTTCACTTATGTTTCTATTAAAACTACCGACATGCTATTAACACGGGAACGGTAGAGATATCTGCCAACGATATCAACTGAGCGCCGATTCCTCTAAAGGGAACTTGTGCCAAACTAAACAGACTACAAATAACGCTTTAGAATTTAAAGTGTTCCTAAAAACGTCTTTGATTTTATATTATATGTTTAGGAAGTCGCTTTCTTAAATTTTCAATTACGGAAATGTAATGGCGTGGAACATATAATTTTCTTTTTTTCTTTCTTTTTTCTTTCGTGATTATAAAATCAAAACTTATCTTTAACAGGATACTAACAAAATTCTATTATATTAAGCTTTCTGTAACAAAAATGGAATGGGAATGATACAGAAAAAGTCCTTACATTACAGGAAATGGTAATTTTGCGTCGTTGTCTTGTTGAGTTGATTCTGACTTAAATTACATATCAGATCTAACATAGTTCACAAATTTACCCTGAAGAATTGGCTAGAACTAAACGAAACTTATGTTGGAAAGTAGCAAATTGAAGGTAGCGGAAAACTTAAAGGATAGGGGTTTTAAAGTGAAAAACTTTTTGTAAAAAACTCGTTATAGAAAGCATAGTAATCATAATGGGAAAAAAAATTATTCGAAAAATGAAAAATATTTGTATATTTTTTAAAGATGTGTAGGTTCTTCCATCAACCTACACAAACAATAAAGACAAAAGTGAGAGTAAGACTAAAAGCAGGATATTGTTCGGGTCACAAAATGTGATGGAAAGGATAAATGGAGAAAACTATAAAGAATAACAACTTTAGTAACCTTGAAAATATGCAACTGGTCCTAGAGATATGTCCTCAGGGTCACGTAGTCACGTTTACATTTTTCATTTTTTTTTAAATTATTAATGTTAATATTAATAATAAATAATAATAATAATAAATAATCAGTACTGATTTCATACTTATTGCAAGATTTTATTCAATACTCAGCTAATTTTTTTACGACAAATGAAATTTACAATTATATTTAAAATCTTATTACTAAATGAATTAACAATAAATTACCCCATTCTTAGTCTTGAATTGCAAATTGTTAATTTAAGGTGTATGTTCATGCATTAGTGCTGTTCTTTGTTATTGTGTTAATTATTTTGTTCTAACGTGTGAATTTTTGAACGTAATTAATTCGTTCTTCATGTTAACGCATTTAATCCATGAAAGATTTCAAATCACATTCGTCATGATTTAATAATTTTATAAATTTGCATGATTTACGAAAAAAATGAACTATAAGTTAAACGAAAAATCGGTCAAGATAAATTTAGTAAAAGTGGAATAAAATCATCCCACAATAACATGTCCATGCGAACTTATTTCTGTATAAATTATTTTGAAATGTTAAGATTCATTGTGTGTTTCGGTAACATTTGACGTCCGAAAATAAACGGAAATGATAAAACGTTAAGAGTAAAATTAATTGTATCGTTTACGTTTGTTGAAAACAAAAATTTTCACCTGTCAAGAATCCCACAAACATTAAACACGAAGCATCGGAGATTAATATTTGACATTTGACAATATCAAGTATGTCACCTTAAAATATACGAAACTATGTGTACACATGCAAAATGTCATTATAAAATTGGCATGGAGTGCTGAGAAGTAACGCATGAAGTAATTTCAAATGGCACGTACAAATAAATTTAATAAATTCACTGTGATATTACACTTATAAAATTATATTATTTAGTGTGGAAACGTTTATATTTATAACGCCGTTTCATGTTCTCTATTATTCGGGTAAGTGAGAAGGCTGATTAGAAAATGATTAAATTTCTAGGAATAGTGACAACACTCTCTCTAACGGAATATTAGGACGTTGTGTTAAGTGTAACGTTTGAAATTTAACACTTTTTTGATATTAACGCGCTTGGTTGATTACATGAGAATATTTTTATTCGACACACATATTGATTGAAAATTAAAATATCGATTTGCAATTTTTTAACGCAATCAATAAAAAAATTTAAAAGTTTCGTCAAAAAAATAAATGATTGATTGATTTATTGTGTTTTATTTATTGATTCATTTATGTTGATTCTTGTGTATCATTAGCATAAACACTCCTTGGAATCTAGATTGTTGTATGAAAGAACTTTTCATGACCGCAGAAAAAAGTTTTAATCGACGTGACTTATAACCACCCAGTTCGACTTTTCTGACATTTAACCCAGGTCTCTATTATTTTCCAAACGATTACATTGCAGCACCGGTCATTTAATGGCAATTTTGAATTTGTGTTTGAAAACTCTTCGAACGAACTTGTCCCTAAACATTCAATCATTAACGTATCATTAGATACTAAAGAGCCAGTCAAGTTTATTCACAACAATTTTGTTCGAAGTTTGAAATTACATATTTATATACTTCACGTAATTATCTTTAAGTGATGTTTTCCATGTTAAAAGAAATTAATCATAAACAATTTAATAAGACAAATTATTCATGCCAGAAATTTTAAGAGGAGTTTTACGATTTTGGTTCAACGTCAAATTGCGGTAAATATTTACGCATCACCATCAAACTTATGATAATAAATTCATAACATCTCAATAGAGGCCCCAACTCGACGCCCGACACCGGCGCCCGTCCCGACGCTTCTGACGAAGATGGATCACCCAACATCACTGGACAAGATCAATTGAATTTCTTTCCGCTTACCGCTGATGCAGACCCACAGTACTGCCATCTACATCCGAATGAAATTATACCCAGAAATTGCAAGTTGGTTTTTCACAATGCGTACGAAACAAGTTAAGAAAGTGGTAAAGTTTCTAACGACGAAACTTTGTTTAACAATTCTGCACAGTAATTTTCTTTGAATTATGTCTGGTTTATACAGTGTCATTCTGAAATAAGTTCTGATATTTTAACAGGTGATAGTTGACAATAGCCCAACCCCAAATATACAAAAATGACGGTTCTATGTTGAAGGGTGTACAAGAAAAAAATATTTTAAATTTTGAGTAAAATATGACAATAACGGCGAATTAAAATCAATAAAGGTTGTTTTGTTATTCCCGCCATAAGAAGTTGACTTTCAACGCGACACATATTGAAATGGACACAGGACCGTATTTAGAACCGAATACCCACATAAAAAAAATGACATTTTTCGAAAATTTAAAATGAAGACGGAACCGCCGTTTTTGCGGATTTGGGTTTGGGGCAGCTAATCACCTGTTAAAATATCAAGACCTATTTCAGAATGACCTTGTATAAGGGTTATTTTTTCATTTGACACAATTGAGCCATTTGTAATATACATTTAAAAATGTTTCTGATCGTTAGTATTTTTAATTTTTTTTTTAATTATGTAGTTTAATTTATTCGTTTAATTCTTAGACGACGAAATTTACTTTCCTCCTTTCATTTTAACGTTTTTTTTTTTTTTAATTATCGTCTTCTCTCTTTCCTATACAGACCATTCTAGTACAGGGCACTCGGTTACTCCAATGCTCCTTTTCTCTCCCTTTCATCAGTTATATTCATCTTCTTTCTAAATATGGCAATCATTCTCTGTTCCATGGCCTTCTATGTTGTCCATATATTTGATATTCTATTTACACATTTTTCCATTTATTCATCAATACCAGTTTTGCCTCATATTTTCTTGTATAGAGACAATAAAAATCACGCTCTGGAATCCTAAAAACAACTTAGATAGAAACAGGAATATAATAAATGAATTTTTGGAAAGGATGGAAACATAATGACAGAAGAAGATCAAATAATGAAACAAAGGAGACAACATTTTGAAGAATTAACAAAATCGGAAATTAATATAAAAGAAGTACAAGAGGAGAAAAACGAAGGAAGAAATGGAACTAATACAAGAGGTTGAGGAGGTTAACAACATAACACCTGAGATGATGAAAGAAATGGGAAAGGTATGAAAAACCCAGAATACTGAAACAAAAACTAAACCAAATGCAATGGAAATGAGGTTCCTAAGACGTATAGAAAAAAAAGACAAGATAAAGAATGACAAATACAGTCAAAACCCATAAGTCTAAACCATAGAAGGACAATTAAAGTGGTTTGGATATGGGTGACGTATGCCGGGAGAAAATAATAGAGGAAGGCTCAGAAAAACAACGGAAGACAAGATAAGAAAGGAATCAGAAAAAACGGAATAAGGTGGGAAGGAATTAAACAGCTTACCCAGAATAGGAAAATATGGAAAGAAAAGTGTATGAACGCTAGTTTCAATTGCACATTTTTAAGCCATTTTTGTTCATTGGTTTTACCTTTTTCTAAGGTAGGTATATAGTTTTTTCAGAAAGTTAAAGGGAAATTAATTTTGAACATGGAGACCAAACTTATTGAAAATGGAAATGGTTTCCTTGAAGATTTTATGAAGGATTTCGTCAAATTTCCATGAATCTTGGTTACGGTACTAGAATGCAAGACAGTTTTTATAGGTGCCTTTTCCACGACTTTTTATGTGTCCGAGAAAAGACAATTTTCTAAGCAAGCAAGCATTGGTAAATATTTTTTTTATTTTATAGTTTATTGAAAAATTATATTATTTGTTCTCAAACTCGTAAAAGGTCAAAGTTTAATTTGTATATAATTTTTATAATCTTATGTTTAGGTAATGGACTGTAATTATATAAATTATTATTTTATTATTTTTTATGTTCTCTTTTATATATAAAATTATGCTCGCAACTAAACCTTTGAAGTAAATTATTAATATAATTATTTTCAAGTCTTTGTTACTGACTGTTAATTAATTAATTAAATATTTATGATATTTCATAAAAGACACAAACCTACTAATTATGCGTTTAATTAAACGAATTTGATTGCACTTTTGATATAATTATCAAAGTGTAATTACACGGTTTGGGCAAATTTGCACTCATTTAAAATGTAAATATACAAAATCAATGCTAATAGCTAATAGCATTAACATTAATTTAATTATATTTTATTAAATGTATTTATAACTAATTGGAAAATTATAAACAACAATAAAAAAGCTTCTTTGCTAAGGCAAAATTATGGACGGATACGATGAGTTTATTGTGATATATTCTTGGTCCTTCAGCTATGCTTACACCGCCCTACGGCGAGCCCTTGCACTATTAGAAAGTACTTATTTACACACAAGTTGCCATCTAGTGGACGATCAATGAACGTTTGAAAATAGCTAACAGTTTAAAAAAAACGTGATGTTTCAAATTAGACATAACAAAATGTGTTCATTTTATTTATAACAAAATTCATGTCTTTTTTTAAGCAATTTAAACAAAAAAAAATTTTTTTTAAATGATGCAACTGTTTTTATTTCAAAATATTAATCAGTAATTATATATTATATATTTATTTATCCAAAACGTACACAAAAGCAAAAAAAAATACAAAATTTAAAAAATGCAAACATTAACTGATTGCGACATCTATTAAAGCATTGCTAAACCGCACGAGGGATGTTAGAAAACGGTCAATAATTCCGAAGGTTGCAAATCGTCAAACCCCGCCAAAATAACACGAACATTCATCTTAGATTTTATGTTTGTCTCTCTCTAGTGCTTTAGGCATGCAATGCAGGTGGCTCTAAGTGAACTTAATTCGTAGTTATGCTAATTAGGGTACTTATGTGTCATTAGATAATTGTTTCTTGTACGTTTATTGAATATTTTCTTCAATTTGAATTTTTTTGCGTCATAAATTCAAAACGTACTACTTTAATTTTTAATCTTTTTTAATTGGAATAAATTTTATGTACAATAAAAATTAATTTCAGTTTACTTGGAACATAGTTTTCGTGTTTTAATTAAATTAATTGTTAAAAGTGGAATATTTTAAATAAGTATGAAGTAATTTCAATTTTTAATTTCAGATGTTTCAAATTCATTCAGTTGATGATACATTAATTGATAATTTTTTTTTCAAATTTTAAATAAAACTAACTATTCATGAAATCAAATCCAACCCAATTTAATATTTCATAACGATGATCCCTTCGTTATGAAATATTAAATTGGGTTGGAACTTTTTTTTTTTAAATTAAGAGCTTTTTGTAACAGTTTCTTTATTTGTAAGCCTTACTTTGTGTTTTTTTTTTTTGTTTCAAAGGACATTTTTACTATACTTTACTATACTGTTTAATGATCAATTTCGAATTAAGTCTTTAGAAAAAAGAGCTATTTATGATTTTTAATTATCTTTATCACTTTTCTGTCTTCAGTTGTTCTTATAAGACATGTAATCCAATGTGTCATCTTTAAATTAATTTTATCCAATGTTTGAATTTTTATTATTTATTCATCTGTTTCATTATGCAAAAAGATTGGAGACTGGCTGGAAAATATAAAAAAAACTAAAAACTCCCTTACCACAATAAAATTTAGAAAAATTCTAAATACGTATTTCGGTAACTAAGTTGCCGTAGACTGAGGATGACAACTTAGTTTCTTTATTTAAAATACAAAAAAAAGCTTCCGTTTAAAAAAATTAAACATATTAAAAATATAAAATTGTCTAATCTTGTTGAAAGGCTTATTCTACTTTGTTAGTACTTTGGTTTTGGGTTGGAATGTTGAATTGTTGTTTTTTTTTTAATATTTGTCTTTGACTTCGTGTAGATTTGACAAATAGGACAGAATAATAATAATAATAATAAGTTCTCGCTTGAAACAAACAGAAACATAGAATGGTGAAAAATTAAGTCTACATTGAATCGTTCACGTGACACAAATTTAAATATGATACGGATGTTTCTGTCGTTTTAAATCCAGGTAGACAAGTCTAATACATTTTTTTTACGACGAACGTTTTAAAACAATGTTTAAACGTGTTAAGTGGACGATCAATTTTAATAACGATATGAATCTGGCGCAGTTGTTAAAATGGATGATGTCTGTAACAGTAACGAGACTTATAACGAGCAATGAGGGAAAACCTCTAAGACTAATCATGGTAATCTTTCCCGTAATGTCTAGTGCTAACAACTTTTCAACCGTTTAAGAAAATCGCGGTCCATTAAAATCGCGACAAGGCTTGGCTTGTTTTGCGGCTGCCGCATTTTGCACCAATTACCGGAATGTTCACAATGCCAAACGTTAATCACTTGCAAATCTTGCCTTTTAATTGGTTCTTTAATTGACGTTCACCGACATTTTATTAATAACGCGTTCGATCCGGAATCCTGAATTGCGGTTTAATGAAGATAAGCAACGAATTGTTTATCTGAACGTGTATTTTCGGAATTTTTCAAATCGATGATTTATCTTTGTTTCTAAGGCATTTAATGCAATTTAATACACTCCGTACTATTCCCTTCGTGATGATTAATATCGGCGCATTGATGTTATGAGGTCGGAACAATAAATAATTACCTGAGATTTTAATCCGTACTAAGCCGTAAATTTCTGTCTTGTTGCGGAAATCGTCTTTCTAATTGTCTTCTAATTTTTACATACTATGAGTTGGGTATTACTCACTACTTAGTGTTGCAGTTACAAAATACGCTCATACGTTATACAATAAGAACGTTATTTATTACTTCTCTTGGCTAAGTGTAAATATTTATGCTTTCTATAATAAATGAAATACCAGTTTTAGCATAATGTGAACAACTTAATCAATAATCGGGGTTTAATTAAACTATATTAAAAGAACATTACGGACGCACATTTTTAAATTTAATAGTGTTTCAAATCTTAATTTAGGAATACATTTCCGATGTAAATATTTACTAATTTCCATAAAGCTACTTGCTTGTACATGTCAGAGTTATAAGTGGCATCATTAAACATAATGAGAAATAATTATTTCGTTTTATAAGGCTAATATGTTAAAATTTATGGTCGAAAACACATTGTGGACAATTCCTTTTTGGAGTGAATATAAGTAATTATTTTCAAAAGACAATACAAATTATACACATTTTGTGCGTGTTTAAATTGTATAGAATAGTCCTTAATTTACTGTGAAATAATCTCATTTACTGTCTTAAAAATAATGTACTTCTGGCTACTTGCCTATTTCAATTTCGACATTCATATTCTGCTACATTGTACCTAATATTCGTCCAAGATTTTACATTGAGAGAATGTGTTGACAGACATTATCATGGAATATACCGACTTCACGTATTTTTATTTGCTGAAAATTACAAAATTTTTCGCCTGAAATATTTGTAGAAACATAGTCTTGGAACGTACACTTGCGAATCACATTTACAAATTTATTTCGTGGCACAGCAACAAATTTTATTTAAATTGTTTTAATTTTGTCATATTCGTAGAATATGCAATCTGCAAAAGGAGTTATTTGCGAATATGACATTATGACATTATCTTGGCACGTTTTCCAACATTTGAAACTAAATAGGAGTAACATAGTTTTCCTCTCATCAAATTCGTAGAGTCGGTGTCGTTTAAACCTCAACGTAGTAAAACACTCAAATTTTTAAGTTAATATTTTTTTTAAACAAATAAACAACAATTGTTTAAAAGCAATGGGATATATCACAAAATTTTATATTTCTTACCAAAAATAGCGCCAGGGTGTTAGCTTGCCCGATGGCAAGTGGGCCCCTTATGTTAAAATATTTATAAATAATGATACCAAAAATTATGTGCTATTCATTAATCGCAACAAAAAATAAATCAATTTAATTCTTTATAAGAAAATTATACAGGGTGTACCAACTAAGATGGAAAGTTCAATTGCTCCGTTAATAATAGTAATTCAGTACTGAAACTTTGTACGCATTGATAATTCAAATTTTTCTATCAACTAAAAATATGTACAAAGATGGCCGACTTCCGGTTATACAGGAAGTCGGCACAAACTTTCTTATTTTAAATGCAACACCCTATTTTTTATTATCTTTTTGGATTGTCCATAAAAAATAAACACCAGTTTATTAAACATATACTTGGTCTTAGTGGCACTGTTTCGGAGTTGTTCGACTTTTTTTGAAAACAAACTACTCTTGCAGTGTTTTCGGAATTTTGAAGTATCTCCGGAACTAATGTGCGAAGAGAGCTGCGGTTTTCACCATTCGATTTATTAAGATGCATTTTATTCCTCAATACAAATTGAAACAATTCGGTTCATTAAAACGTGAAATATGAACGTTGGAAATTCAGACTTTTCAATCATGGCTAACGTGATTTTTTTAAATGCAACACTATATTAATTGTGGTATCATCGGATAGAAAATCTCATTCCCTTTCACCTTTATTAATACATGTTGGCATCTACAAGTAGTAGTTTTGTAGTTATTTCCGTTTTTTCTTTATACTATATTTCTTGACGTCTAAATCCTCAATACACTAATAATTTCGCCAGTAACTTGTTTTCATTAGATATAAAATTAAATACAACAATAGAACTAATGTTCATACATTCAGCGTTTCACTTTTAAAATACGGATAATGATTTAGAAATATTAAATTGGGTTATAATTTCATTATTTAGAAAATATTTTTCTCTCACATTCATATCAAGCTTGCGACTGGAAGTAACTTGTTCTGTTATTGGCATGTTTAAAAAAACGGTTAAACGCAACACTAATTAAGACAAAACCACTGGAATCTAATAACTATAACTACTAACATTTGAATTTAATAATACAATCTTTAACACATTTATTTATTATTAGTAGTTATAGTTATTAATATTAAACATTGGTTTTGTCTTAATTAGTGTTGTGTTCAACCGTTTTTTTAAACATGTCAGTAACAGAACAACTTAATTACTGCCAGTTACAAGCCTGGTACGAATGTGAGATAAAAATATTTTCTAAATAATGTAATTTGTAACCCAATTTAATATTTCTAAATCATACGCTGAATGTATGGACGTTCTTATTTCACGTTTTAATGAACCGAATTGTTTCAATTTGTATTGAGGAATAAAATGCATCTTAATAAATCGAACGGTGAAAACCGCAGCTCTCTTCGCACTAATGTGCGAAGAGAGCTCCGGAGATACTTCAAATTTCCGAAAACACTGCAAGAGTCGTTTTTTTCAAACAAAGTCGAATAACTCCGAAACAGTGCCACTAAGACCAAGTATGTGTTTAATAAACTGGTGTTTATTTTTTATGGACAAATAAATAATAAAAAATAGGATGTTGCATTTAAAATAAGAAAGTTTGTGCCAACTTCCGGTATAACCGGAAGTCGGCCATCTTTGTACATATTTTTAGTTGATAGAGAAATTTGAATTATCAATGCGTACAAAGTTTCAGAACTGAATTACTATTAATAACGGAGCAATTGAACTTTCCATCTTAGTTGGTATACTCTGTATAAAAGCGCAAAACGAAACAAAACAAAAATTTCTGAAAAATTACATTTTTAGAACGCAGGAACGGTTTTGGTATATTTTTAAGTTAAAATTATTCGAAAAGTTCAAGGGGAATAAAAAAAATCATGATTTTTTTCCTCATTCAGTTTGTACGTTATTTTTTAAATTTCTTGCTTCATCATCATGTTTTACAAAGTGATCAATGGAATGGAAGTCATTCATATTTTTTTTTCAAATTGTAACATGAAAAAACAAATTTCAACGATGTATAAATATCACCATAGAAAAAAATTACTTATTATATTAAGATCGGAGTCCTTTCCCAATCTTCAGTGAGTCCGACATAGTTATTACCGGATTGTCATCAAAAAGTAATTTGATTTAATGGTAACTTTTTCAAGGAGAATATTTAAAAACAACAAAACATGGTTGTCGATATCGGAGAAGTATGGTGAAAACGACTTTATATTGACATTGGAAAACAAACGTTATTCAGTAAATATTACAACCTCGTCACCATTATAGTTAAAACAAAAATTAAATTTACACGCATGATTTCCAAGAAATTGAAATTGAAAACGAAGCGTATAGATTAAAATTTTCTGCAATCGTTTGAAATAATTTTACCTTTTCTTCGATATCATTCTAAATTAATAAAATAGTGTAACTGTCATGTCAAAACAATTTTGTCCATAGTATCTCAAAACACATAAATAAATGTCACCGAGAAAATTGAATTACGAGGCAATGAAAAACGAAAGAAAAAATTCGCAGCGTGACAAGCTATATCGTCCGAATTTCAATTCGTAATCACGCGGAAACGAATAAAAAGATACATGATGAACTCGTATGTCACGATAATCGCAAGTGCAAATGTTTCATTACAACATATCACAATTATTTGTGTATTTGTTGTTTTATCAATATGTCAGATATAAATTATTTATTCAGTACGCACCTGCTTTCAAAGTTCATTTGATTTAAGTTGGCGATTTTTTGCAATTTTTTAGAATTTTTTTTTACGTTTAAATTAGCAATTAATAATTATTTATTAGAAAATCGCTAAAATTATCATCCCAAATAATTGACCTTTGATATTAATTACAAACGTGGAGTGACGTAAGAGACTAAAATAATAATGTTGACAATATTTATTTGATGAATTAATTATACGTATAAATATGATCGCAGTATTAAATCAAAATCAAAATCATATCAATATTAAAAATCGTATTTTTTAATGAATTTCAAAATTAAATATTGGCCTTCGGCGTTTGAGATTTTCATAAATATCAGATTTGTCCCTTTATTCTCGCTGAATGTGTCCAACGATTTGATCGTATGATGTCTGGACGTTTTAAACAATAATGGTTTGCGGACACGTAATTCCAAATGGAAAATCTTCAAGAACGAAGAAATAAAAAGAAGAGAAATTGAAATTGTTATATAGAAATGAAAATTATTCGAATAAAAATATGGAAACATTTGTGTCTTCCGTGGAAATGGAAGAGATTACGAAAGATTAATACTGAAAAATAGAACGTATGAAAAAATGTTGCGAATATGAAATTAAAAAATTCTCAAACACACACGAATTATCTTCGACTGTACAGAAAGTTCAAAAGTCAACAATAATATTTACTTTATAAAACAGTGAAAACGACAAAAACCAACATAAGATACTGAATAGGAAAAGGAATATTTATACGGTTTAAATGTTCAGAGTGCATCCGTATATTATCGAATGCTGGCTGTATCGGTGTGTGTTTATGAATCATCGAGTTCCCATTATGTTGAATATCTCGAGTACAAATTTTAATTGCGACAACGATCAACATCTATCGAAGTTTATAATTGAAAGCAAAGGTTAAATTAATTTCTGTTATTATTAGTTTTGGATTACGTAAGATCGATTACTGTATGTTTATGACGTTGAGCTTACCACCAAATGAAACAAATACAGTTGCATCTGCTTAAGATGTTTACGCCCCAAAAACCGAGGGTTTATTGGTTTGTAACAAATGATGATAAATCCTGCCTTTTAATAATCAATAATAGATCTTTTTACCTGAAAGCAATAAAGTCAAAAAACAATATACAATATGATTAGATACAAATTCTGTTAAATCTGGATACACTATTAAAAAAAAAAACATTTTATTTATTATTAACAAATGGAATAAACAATTAAAAATGATTGATTTCGCAGAAAGATACTTATAATACTTTAATAATTATTCAAGGGCATTGTTAATTTCCATTGGAAATTTTATCGATTCCAAAATCATAATTTCAGAACGAGGAAGGAAGGACGAAAAATGATTAAGAAATGGTCTTCAAGTTACCTTCCCTACAAAAGCCGCATTATTATTAAAAAGAAACAGCGAGAAAATAAAACCCCAAAATGTTGTACAAGATTATCATTTTTAGTTTTTATCTTGAAGCTTTGTGGTTTACCATTTCAACATTTATTACATTATACAATTCTTCCTTTTTATTTTCCTCTTTTTGTCGGATAAAGTTGATTTCATGCATATTTTCCAATATTTGCTTACACTTGTTGAAAAGTCTTCAAAGAAATTTGCATAAATAGACGAAACACAGTGTAATTTCACATAAATCGGAGATATTGATCGATTGAAATTTTTGTATTTGTTCAAATAATATTGACCTCACGTTGGGAAAAAAAAAAAAAAATCCATTTGGCAAGCTAGTTGAACTTGCTACATCAACATAAACATCGTCCTATCAATGTTTTCGTTGTAAGAAGCGTGCGATAAGTTTTCAGTTTAAAGTCTGATTGACAACTGCGTAATAAACTCTAATTATTGACAAATACGCGCAAAAATATACGATTTCGTTGACGTCATTTTTCGAAACTCTCTGCTCCAATTTGATAGGAATTTTGCGCAATTTTAACATTTGCACCAGAAATTTTGTGTATCGGGTCAATCAACTTTACTTATTTTAAATTAAAAGTTAGGTTCCTAGTAAAAAGTTTTCACATGGTTGTACTATTCGAAAATAGATGTCACTACGTGTATGTTTACAAAAAAATTCAATTTAATTGAATGTATTGATAATTAATCAATAAATTAAATTAATTAATTTATTACGTCTTTTTGAATAGCTTTCGATCAAAATTTGTTGCTTTTATTTCGATTTTACGAATGTCGTCGCGAAATTTCCAATCCATTTACACAAAGCGCATAATTTTACGTGTGGCCGTCACAATTTATGGAATTTGCAGTATCGTGTAACTTTGAGTATTGGAAGTTATTCGAGAAAGTACCTTAGCGCTAATATAATCAGAATACTACGGCGAAGCGGATTAAACTTAATGCAATAAACGACAATGGACGGAAGTTCCAAACGACAATTTACACAACAACAATTAACGTGGATGACCATTTCAATCCGTTTCGGTGATTTTATGAGATTTTGTATTAATTTCAACGTAGCTTAAATAATTTAGGTACATATTTTCTGTGTAATGTATTGAATAAATATGAACAGTGAAGCGCGTCATCTAGTGGCGTTAGGTTTTGATAATCCTTACAATATAGAAATGTGTACGCCGACAAGCGAAGATGGTGGCTTAATATGTTCCCACATTCCATTAAATCTGTTAATTGATTATTAATGAAGCAGAGCCATCTCGCTACAAAGCGACAAGACAACACATGAATTATGTACATGTCAAGATAGACGTTTCATCAGATATGAAGATAATGATTTAGATAATGTCAGTCATGATTATGTTAATAACGGTTTTCTTATCTCCAATAGTAATTGTGCTTGTAAGTAAATTCAACTGCAAAAGGAATACACACTCAATATAAAAAGTTGTGAGTAATTTAACCACGAAGGAAATGTTGCAATTACATTAAATATTAACAGAAATATATTTTCCGATTGGTCCTTTTAGTAGGTAATACGTTATATTCTAGACTTTTTATGCTCTTGTAGTTCGCAGCTAATTAATTGTTTGGAAAATTATGAGAATTTAACAGAAAGTGGAATAATATGTGAACAAGTAAGAAATGATGGTTCGAAATAAAATGCACAACATTTTTCATTTCTTTACTTTTATATTTAGATAGATTGAAATCCGTCGTGTTTTTATCGACACCACATTTAAACCAACTTCCACACTTGCAAACTGATAGAAATCTGTCAATGCGAGTGATACGCTTCGTAGTAGATGCAGTCCGGTCGGAAAAGGCGTTTAGAACAGTTTAATATCCGCATGTGAAGCGGCGAATGTATAAAAGCACTCAGCGTTATTGAAGTCGCAGCCTCTGGACCGCGTTCAATCAATAGGTACGTTTTTTTTAAATGTATTTACGTCCGACCGCCGCGAAACGCATCATAATAACGGGTCGTAACTTTCAGCACTACGATCATTATACGAATTCATACGGGAAATATGAGTCTAAATTAAATGTAACATTGCCGCAGAGCGGCTGGAGGTTTTTTAATTTTTGCTACGTTATTGAAATGTCGGAAATAATTATTTTTGTGCAGCCATGCCGCGAAACCTCCCCCCTCCCCGTCACGAAGCACAAAGGATGAATGTTTTCTTTCTCGTTGTTGTTAAAAAATGTAAAGTTTTTAAAACAAAAAGATTGCTTTTGACCGACACTCGAGATTTTTAACAATTATATAAATCTGACGTTAAACTGTGGAAAATCCCAGCAAATCTATATATATTAATCAAATTTTATACATATGCGTATAGTGTTGAGAATAACAATAGAAAAAAGAATATCGCTCTAATTGGCTAAATGAACGGAAGTAAAAAATATTTAAAAAGGACATAAACAGTGAAATAAAAACTGGAACAATCCCAAAGTGCATCGCGCTTTGTTTATTAATAAAGCAGTAATAAATAATTTAATATATTTTATAACCTACATAGATACAAAAGCGTATAGATCATCCCATGATACACACAAACTAAACGTTAATTTCAAACATGTACATAAATTAGAGTTTCTTTTTTTTACGAAAATATTTATTCTGCACAATTTAAAAATCTCCTGTGCAAACAACGAATTTTATACAAAAACGAAGAGTCGCCGCCGAGGACGTTATTTAATATAAAAAAAAGTTTCAATTTTTCATGCAGACGATAAATTTGAATTATTTTAGCATGTGACATGCAGTGCATGAAGTCCGAGCAGAACGTAATACAATTTGCACAAATGTAAGGCTTACAGTTTCGAACCATTCATCACGGTTTGTACGGATGTTCTGTCATTTTACAAATAGAATGGTAACACATAAAATAGATGGTTAAACAATATCACGGGGGAGCGAGAAAAAAGAGAGTCGAGCTTCCATCAGGACATTGTTTCGCCGGATACGTATCGAACTAACTTTCGCAAAAGTAATTCAAATTTAATGGCAAATGGAAATGATATATTTTTAAATTCACTTCCATGCAAACGCTGATAAATATGATTTATTTCCGCGAAGATTATTTAAAATCGACATTCGGATTAAATTTATACGGACGATATATTTTTAATATTTAAAATTTAATATTTTGTATTAGAGTTTCATTCAATCAATTTATGAATAATTCTTCGTTTTACAATGAAATTTATAGATATATTTTCAATCAAAAGATTTAAAATCTGCAGGGATGTTTCTGAAAAACAAAGAGAAACCAGAGGACATGTCCTAATTTCAACGCTTCCAAGAGAATTAACAGTTTTCTGTATAAAAACGTTCACAAAATTACACTACAAATCTACCGACAGTTAAATATAAATCAAATTTTTTACAATTTTACTCGGTACTTTATGCATCTTTCCTCTTCATCCTTGCTGTGTAATCGTAGGAGTCTTGACGTATAACAGCGAACTAGTAAATATAAACACTTAAAGTCGTCATCTAGAAACAGAGTAACAGATTTTATTATTATACTTATGTAATAGTTGTTACCTGATTTGTTTAGGGCTTCTGTGGAAATTTAATAAAGCATCACAGATTGAATTTCATATGTTTATAATCATAAAAGGTTACATAATAGGTGTTATCTGTCGCGATGTAATATTAACGGAATCAATTCTCATTTTTCTTATTTTATGCAAAACCATGAAATAATTTGGTGGCAATAAAACCATTGTCGGTGCAATTCCGTTCTTTTGTCCTAATTATCTAGATTAAGACTTTAATAAATCAAATTACGAAGTTGTAAAACTGATTAAATTTCGTCCATTCGTTATTATAACGTAATTAATAAAGTGAATGGAAGTGGACGAATTTTACAGCGGTGGGTGCACTTTCGAGCCTTTTACGATCAAACCGCGCGCAATTCCGTCAAAATAAAATTTGCAAATGTTACGAAGCAGAATTAAATAAATATTTATCTTTTACGTTTGTTTTCAAATTGTAATTACGTCCATTAACTTATTACTTAACTTAACTTATATTAGTTTCGAAGGAAATTAATTTATCTTACTCTGTTATTTGACAACATTAAATTATCTGTTTTTAAAAAATACAAATAAAATGGGGAGTTGATGTTTTTTTTGCTAGTCTTGCATCTTGGAATTTTAAGATATGTTGTAGACAGAACAGAGCAAGTGACAAAAGAATTGCTGCGATGTTCAACTTTTTAAATTTAAAAATTAAACACATCACTAAAATATACACAAATTGATTTATTAAAGAAAGCAGTTGCAACAAATTAATTTTTTATTAGGACTTAATATACAGGGTGGACCATCGTATAGCATATTCACGAAAAACTATATTTCTAATCATCTTAGGAACTTGAATTTAGCGGTCAATAATCTACAGTGGAAGTACTACAAAATAGCCATTCTATTTTTTCAAATAGACACTCCGACCGGCGTCAGGACGCCAAAAAGTAAAAAAATTGTAATTTTATATATTTTTTTATCAAGTCACTAGAATCAAAATATCACAGACAACGCATTTCTGATATTAAAAATGTTGAAGGGGTCATAGATTTCAAATTAATTAGACTTTTTTAAATTTGGATGCGAAAATGTGAATAATTTATTGCGACAACCCTCAATGACCCTAAATCTTGCTTGACAATGGTCGCTTAACTACAAACAACCCATTGTAAATCATAAATGGTGCAGCCGAAAAACTACAGGTGTTTTTCATTTCAGAACCGGGATTAATAATTTATTTTAAACCCGGTTCGGTAAAATGAATTACGTTTGATGTTTAAATCACTTTTAATTCAACTTTGGCTAATTATCTTTTTTTTCCTTGAGCATGCAACCAAATTAAAACTCGAGGTGTGCAATAAAATATATTTATTACGACACACGTTTCGGTTTCAAATTCGAAGAGTTAGGTCCTGGATTTGTTAGGATCGACGCACCAGATGTGCGTCAGAATGAGTTTTATTGGAGACCCTTGTAAATCAGATTGCCACCGTCTCATGATTCCTGTCATTTTGAGGTTCTACCATAAATAATGCTATTACCTTAATGTTGGATATTAAATTACGATTTATTCAGTTATTATTCGAATTTAAATGCCAACTTTTGTATAATCAAAATCTACATATCATGGAGGTGAGGTTGTAAAAAAAAATCCAGATTGCTTTATTACTTTGATAATAAAAAGCTATCAAAGTCAAATTTCACATTGATTATATTTTAGAAAAAATTATTCGGCCATTTTGTAGATTGGATATTTAAGATTATGCCTTCTAATTTTCAGATTTTTTTGACAACTATAAAAGGGTTTTATTTTGAATATGCTATACGATGGTGTATATCCACAACTCGTATTTCGTTTGAGAACCCCTGTCGTAGACCATAGTAACCTGTTCTTTTCTAAATTCATTCATTATTGGCCGCATGGAGGGGGGGGGCATTATCTGAATTATGCATGAAAAATTTTCATTGCAATTTCAAGTTAGCCTTGAAAAAAAAAGCCTCGAGAATTTTCGATAGAAAACAAAATTTCAATAATTCAGTGTATTTATTTATATAATGTTAATTTATTACATTAACTTTTATTCTTTTTATATTTGAAGGCTACGTACGAAAACATACACGTTATCTCTAGATTTAAAAATTAATTTGAGAGTTTTGATTTATAATAGATAATTCATAAAGGAATATACAGGCTGATTCATTAAGGTAATATACAGTATGTCCCAGATCGAGTGGGATTGCATGGGTAACTTTCTTATTATTGAAGATGGAGATTTGGTTAAATGGGCAATGTTTTGCAGTTTTATATGCTGATTTAAAATCTGTTTGAAAAATTTGAACCCGTCAGAAGTTATTAAAAAAAAAAAACTAAAAACTGTCATTTTCTTGTATGTCAAATATCTTTGTAAGTATAAGAGATACGAAAAAAGTGTCATATGAAAGTCACTGTATACGATGAGACCAATTTAAAATTGGTGTCGAACAAAAATTCAAGATGGCTGCTTTTGAGTTACTCATATCAACTTCTAAGTTAAATGGACGCCATATTGGATTTTTAGGTTACTGAATAGAACTTTTTCTTGTTTTTTCAACGATGTATGATAACGTATGATTGAATAAAAAATACCAGTAAAATTAATTGTTTTTACATTTTAATCAAGTAGGCTTAGATGTATCCAAACAAAATTAGGTGAAATTTATTTTAGAAAACCTTTGTATGTAATTCCTATAATACCTACTTAGTAAGACGTTAATTCAGTACTAAGTATTAAGTACTTGCACCATAAAAAACATAGTGACATTACTTTTTAAATGTATAATCAAGTAGGTAAGTAGCTATGATGAAAAACAATAACAAAGTTTGTCATAATCTGTCAAAAAGCAGGTACTTAAGGCAGGTACAAACTTTAAAAATTATGGCGAATTTTCCAAATAATGAAAGCTACGATATATTTTGCACATTTATCAAGTGTTATAAAAATGTCCATCTTGCTGCCCAAACTTATTTAACTAATTTTCCCGAAAGAAGACAACCAAATATTAAAACGTTTAAAAGACTAGACAAGAATATGCAGCGGTGTGGAAGCTTAAAAAAGCCCATTTAAACTAGGGAAAACAATTTATTAGTGGAAGATCATAATTACAACAGAAAAATGGCTTGTGTCGCGGCTAATGCAGGCATTTCAACTCGAGAAATAGAAGCACAGGTTGGTGTATCTAAATCAAAAGCATCGCGAATTTTAAGAAGGCACAAATTTCACCCCTACAATTTGCGTATTGCCCAAAATTTACGGCCAGAAGATTATGATCGCAGAGTCGCATTTTGTAGTTGGTTTATCCGGAAGAGTACTGGAAATAATAGTTTTACGAGTCGAGTATTATGGACAGATGAGTCTTACTTTTCTAACTGCGGAGCAATCGACACAATGAACACTACTGGTCACAGGAAAATCCAAATTTTGTAGTTCCACGTAGAAATCAAGTTCGATTCGGATTTAATGTATTTTGCGGCATAATGGGAAGTCATTTAATTGGACCTGTTATCTTCAATGGAACTTTAACTGCTCAACGTTATTTAGAAATTCTCCAAATATCCTTAGAAGATTTCATAGATGACCTACCTTTGGCAGACAGTATTGGGTTATGGTACCAACAAGATGGCTGCCCAGCCCACAATTCAAGAAATGTGGTAGATTATTTAATTCATCGATTTGACAATAAGGTTATTGTCACCAATACTAATGTTCGATCGCCAGCCAGATCAGCTGATCTAACACCTCTTGACTTTTTCTGTGGGGTACGTTAAAGAATAAAGTATGTGGCTGTAATTACAGATATAATAATATTCAGGAACTGCGCGCAGCAGTGCTAGAGGCATGTGCTAGTATTAATCGAAATACGTTGCGTAAAGTAACCCGAAGTGTCGTCAAACGGTGTCAACTATGTTTAACTAAGAACAGTGGCGTAGCGAGCTTAACTCGCGCCCGGGGCACACAATACCTTTTTAGCGCCCCCCCCCCCCATTCGAAAACCATATAATATTAATAAATAAATAAAGTAAAATATATAAAGTCATAGGCTCAAGCTAGGCTTTAAATTTGAGACAAAAAATGTAATTGAGAAAACAAGACTAGATTTTGAAATTTTTGTTTTGCGGACCATTTTACGCCGTCCCTTTGTGAGTAGCGCCCGGGGCATGATGCCCCCCTTGCCCCCCCCCTCGCTACGCCACTGATTGTGAGAATCTTTCGGATTTTTTAAAAAACGATTTCTAATCTATACATTTTTGTGCAGTAGATTCATTGGCATTTAAAAGCTCTTCCACGGTTTTTAGTTTTTGAAACTAGGTTTTCGACGTTGTTTCTTGAGTTTATCAAGAAGGCAACCCAATATCACTAACAACTTCCTCTCGAACCTCAATTAAAAGTACGCAACTCAGCTTCCACTTAAATCTTTTTAATAAAAAAAATTATTGTAATAACGAGTTTTAATTTTCTATTTT
>JAFFZR010013058.1:0-29213 GCA_018397195.1 Lethrus apterus | reverse complement strand
CAGCGTCAAATAATTGATTAGAAAAAATGTAAAAAAAATATTCGCATTCAAAAACATTACAAACAAAATTTTGTTAAGGGGGTTAAGGGTAGTTAAATTTTCTACGTGGACTTCCATAACTTGTATAGCACCGAACTGGAAATTTAGAAGTTTGTTTAAATAAAAATATTTTGTATAAAATAGCCAAACACAACTGACTTTTTCCACAGCATAATAATGCCCCGAAAAAAACATTTTATTTAATTTCTTTTAAAAATAATGTAATAATAAATTTTTTTGGTTGGAAACTAAAAAAACTATATTAATAATTAATTAAATTAAAATTATAATTAAATAATTTAAAAAACTAAATTTTTGCAATTTCAGGTTTCGTGGATACGTCACAGAGATATTCACATTTTAACAGTTGGCAGCTACACCTACACGAGTGATCAACGTTTTCAGGCTAATCATCACAACGTAACGGATGAATGGACACTTCAAATTAAATGGGCCCAAAAAAGAGACGCCGGTGTTTACGAATGTCAAATTAGCACCCAGCCAGTTAGAAGTTTTTTTGTTTATCTGAATGTAGTTGGTAGGTGCTATTGTTTACCAGTTGAAATACATATTTTGAATTACATGTTTGTTTAAAACAAACAAAAACGAAAAGTTTAATATAAATTCTTTTATAATTTGAATTTTATTGATCTTTCATTTCTTGATCCAAAAATAACAATTCTACGTTATTACATTAAAGATTATCCACGTTACTATCCAGAAATTTCAATTCGTTTGTATTTATCACTGGAAATTGATAATATTAAAATAATATTTGCTGTAAATTAAAATAATTGGAATGAACACAAAATTTACTATTTAAAAAAATCACAAATTACAAGTCGCCCAATTTTATACTCTACCAAACCCACTAGAAATCCAAAATTTTAAAGAATTTTGTGTTCTGTTATAAGAAAATATTTGCGTCAATTATATTATTTTACCATTTATTTAATTGTTTAAATGCTGCATAAAACGAATGATTTAATCAATGAAATGAACGCAACAATTTTAATTAAATTATTAAAAAAAATCATTGAAATTGTATCCTCGATTAATTGATTTTACGTACATTAATTTAAATTTTTGGCATCTATTTTTTAACAAATGCATTTGAATATTGTTACTGCCTTGAAATATTTGTATCTTTAGAATACAGTGTTTCATCAATTTATAAATCCATTTATTCCATTAAGCTTACGATTTTCATTTATTCCATTTGTCGAAAATGGTTTAAATCATTTTTTATTTAATTATTTTATCAGATGCATTTGCATTTATGTGTTGTATAAAATATAAATGTACAGCTTTTATAATTTGAGCTTAACATGGAATATGATCATTTTACATTTACCATTGTGTATTACATTTCGTGCTTTTACATGAACATAATTTTATGTGTAACAGAACTGAAATTTTAAGATATTTAACCAATTTTTCATTTGTTGAATTTCTGTAATATTAAGTCGAATTTTAAATCAAATCATTGTAGACTTTATAAATTTCAAAGCAATTTGAAAATGAAAAATTATACAACTGAATAAAACAATCTCAAGTTTCTGAAATATTTTTTGTGGCATTAATTGGAATCTACATATTTTAAGGCAAATCATCTTCTTGTTTGCATGCCTAAAAACATATAACTTGAAAACACAAAGATGCAAGTATTTCAAATTTTGTGTATATTCCATTTAACTAACTTAAAGTGTAAATTTTATTCGAAAACACCTTTGATCTGAGTTTCATGCGGACTACTTTTGCATACAAAAGTACGTTTACTTTTGTGATGACTTTTAAGTTTGTTAAATTGGAAATGTACCAAAAATGCTACATAAATAGTATTAGATGTCTTTCATTCCTCACAAATTTTCCAATGTTTGAGAATGGAAAGAAATGTATATGTATATGTAATACCAACAAAATAAGTTAAAAGATGAGAAATTGTAAAATTGTTTATTTTCAGATTTTTTGGCAGATCAGTTATCACCATCATATGCAGAGGATCCTATTACAAATACATACCAACAAATGTTTGGAGATAGAGGTGCATTGTGTGGAATTTAAATCATTTATAACTAACTACTAACTTGATTCGATACAAATCAATTTTATTTTATTAGGATTATTTTGTGTAATTTTAACAATAATTTAATCCTCATTGTGATTGAAAAAGAATTTTCTTTATCAGTAATGTTTGTTCCAGTTCCTACAGCTGCAATTTTAGGTGGACCAGATCTACACGTTGATAAAGGCAGTACCATCAATTTGACTTGTTCCATACGTTTTAGCCCGGAACCACCAGCTTACATATTTTGGTACCATCATGATGATGTAAGTCTAATTTTTAAAATTTTGATTCTGATTTTATATAAATTTTAATATTTTAATAATAAAAATATATTTATTTTAGATAATTCTTCGAGTTATTTATAAATCAGGCAGTAAAGTTGTAAGTCAATGAATACTAAAACTTGTGTGATTTTCCTAACGGTTTAACTAAATTAATCAAAAATAACATTTTTTAATTTGTTAATTTATTGTTTATTTAACTTTTCTTGCTATAATTAAACACATCTCAGTAACTTTCCAATGGAGATAGAGGACAGGGAAGATCTAATAAATCTTTTAAAGAAAAGCTAGAATGGAAAATTTTGGTGTAAATAAAATTATTCTGGTGGGATTAGCATGGATTGCAAAATTCTAAGTATCATTTCCAAGAGTGTCATTTCCAAGAGACGTGCATGTTTGTTATCTTTATTCGTAACGACACTCACTGACGTCCCCCTTTCCTTCTTGTATCATTTTAATATCATTTAATGAAGATGAAAATAGTAACTGGCCAAAACAGTCGAAAGACTGCGGGCAATATTAAAAAAAAAAAAAATAGATCATTAAATTGAGGGAATCTGCAAAAAATACAAGAGACGCTTGTAACAATTTTTGAAATAAAATGAAAAAAAAATGATCATAAAGCACGGCATGTTCAGAATTTTCTTAATAAGGGAGATCGTAAATTGTATTTATGATTCACATCCAACTGTTTGATTTAATTCTGAAGATTCTAGTTCATCACAATTTCAACAATAAAACGCTTGTTAATTTAACCAAGCAATCCAATTCAATCTTAATTTTCTCCATTTAATGTTTGTTAATTTATTATGAGGTCTGTTTTATTTTTGAATCTTTCTACCTCACTATCAATTGTTCAAGTGTATTTATTTATTTATTTATTTTTATTTAACTCTTTCTGTTCTGCCACCTCAACAGGTCGAACCCAATTACATTCCCATTCGTTAAAAAATTCTATCACAATATAACAAAAATTTCATATTGTTGACAAAAGAATGTTGTATTAGACACTCGATCCGGGTCCCATTTGAATATCAATAATATTTCTAAAATGTTTATTTTGTCCTGTTTCCACCTTAATTATCATAAAAATAACTTTGCTTAGCTTGCATTTTATTATTATTTTTTAATTACAATCGAATATTTTAAAAATTTACATATTTTCCAAAATGAAACCCTTTCCAAATTTGTCATAATAATTAGTTTGAGATGAACTCAACTCAACCGTTTTGAGTAACATGAGCCACATCATTTTTGAAATATAATAAGTTTAATAAATTTATGAATATTATTCATAAATTGTTTGATAAAATTTTTAAAAAAATATTTCGATGCATTTGAAAATACAACAAAAATGTTACTACATCACTTGGATAATAAAGATTCATAATATTTCATTATAACTGTGAAGCACTGGGGCATAAAGATAAGATTAACTCTTACACCCGTTTGCCAGAAACAATAGTTTCTATGTATTCAAATTATTTATAAATAAACAAATTATAACAACACATTTATACGACCAAAGCGACGAAATTTAATTAGCTTGTACCTCAAAAAGTTTGGGTATTTCTGACGTAAAATTATTTATTTATCTGAGCTTCCTTGCAATATAAATTGATTATTGAATGTAAATATTTTTTATTATTTTTTTAGGTAATAAGTTATGATTCCAATCGTGGCGGCGTGAGCGTCATTACAGAAAAGGGTGACATAACAACTAGTTTTCTTCTTATCCAACATGCTGACATTTCCGATTCGGGAAAATATTCCTGCAGTCCATCAAATGCAGACGTGGCTAGCGTTCGCGTCCACGTCCTGAATGGTAAGAATTTTCTAATATACAACGACTTTTTGTTTTTCCAATTTCACAAAAATGGGCAAAGGATACCAAACACCTTGTAAAATTACACATAAATAACATACAGACTACTGGAATTTACTTCTGGAATCATTTTTACTACGACGGAAAAAATTCATATTGGCCATTTAAAATTGATCAATATACATAGTTGTAGGTTGTAATATTTACGTTGGGGGTGATTTAGAAAAATCGGTATGTACATACAAAGCCATTAATTATACTTATGTGTTCAGGAAATTGATTTTATTCATGTCAAATAAACGTAATGGACATGACCTTTTTTTAACTATAAGAAATTTAAAAAAAAAAATGAAAAACTTTCAAACGTGTTGTTTGATAGGAGGGAGTGTGGGATTGGAAGAATATATAATAATATATAATAGGGAAGACTGGATGGAATGTTTTAATGAGCCAGGAAATGGGTTGAAAATACAGAAGAAAATAAAGGAAATTTTTTTTATTCAAATCTGTTTACATAAATGTGTAATATTATCATGGTTTGTAGAATTGTAAAATTTATGTTGTTTTAAGTTCGTACATGTAATACTAAATCAATGTATAATGCACAAATTATATTTAAACGACGCGACGAAGTGAAATTATTTAATGCTCTGGAAACACTTTCTAGGTTTATCAAACAATTTGCTGAATACGTAGATTATGTATATATAAATATATTTTACCAGAGAAGGATTTCAAGTATTTGTTTAAGTACTTACTTACGTATTTATATGCAGGAGAGCGACCTGCAGCTATGCAAACAGGATCGGCCGGATTGTCTAACAGCTCTGTCAACATTTTGGCCTTAATAATCATGATGTACCTATACTGCACCATCTACGTGGATCATCAACTTAAATCGACGTAATACCTTACTTCAATTATTTGAACCAACCATATGCATGTAAATGCCATTTAATATGATAATGGAGTCAACGATGTTTTAAAAATAAATCTACATGTAAATTGTACTGTATATACTAAAAATTATACAGGGCATATAAGACAAGTTAGAGAATATTAATCGATATTTTCAGTCGACGATAATTAATGAACATTGCCACTTATATCAGAGAGTAATTCAATCTGAAACGTGTCGGAAATTTACTTAAAGCATTCCGTTATTAAAGCAAAAATTATCAATACATTTTCGTTAAAATAAAAAAAAAAAAAAAAACTATATTTGCATTATTTTATAACTTTCTTTTGAATTGAATTCAATTTTCTACATAATTGAAGTTCGTATTTAAATTTAAAGTTAGTTAAAATAAGTCAAATAAAGTCAACGCTGAAAATAAGACATTTATAAAGACAGGGTATATTTAAACTCCCAATGGAATACTTTGCTTGACTTTTCAAAAGATAATTCGTCTCTTTAAGGATTAAACATGTTCATGCGGACTTAACACCTGAATTTTCTTTCAAGTGAAGATATTTATACATTTTACTATTTACATTTAAATAGAATTATTTCAAGAATATTATTTATTAAAACAACAAAAAATAGATTTTTAGTGGTTTTGCCTTAATATCCAGGGCCACCCTAACCACAGGGCTAAATGATCGCAGGGGCACCAACCTTTTGGGGCGGCAATTGTTCTTATACGTTATTTGAATTTTGTGTTTTCTTTTGTATTCCTTTTTATACTTCCTTTGTACTCCTTTTTACTCCTTTTGTACACTCTTTTTTACCTTTGAATTTCAATTGCGGAGCGAACACAACCATAAATTATAAATTTTTAAAAGCTAAAAAACTGACATTTTCAATTTCAATAATTTGAATTACGGAGCGAACCTAACAGATGCCAACCTAACCATAAATTATAAATTTTACAATTCAATTACGGAGCGAACCTAACCCTTTTAAAAACTGTCCTTTTGAATTTCATTAATTTCAATTATCGGCGAACTTAGCCTGTGCCAATCCAACTATAAATTTTAAAAACTGACTTTTTGAATTTCAAAAATTGCAATTTACAGAGCTAACCCAACCCATAGAACAACCTTTTTCCATCCATCCGTACTCCTTTTTTGTAAAAAAATAATTCACCTTATTTATTGGTAATTATATTAACGTTTTTTAGTTCTGAAACTTTGGTAAACCTTCACTGATTACCCCCCCCCCCGCATATTTAGGACGGCTGTTAATATCATATTAATTTTCTTATCTTTTTTCTGTTAATTGTTTTTATCAGAAAAATTAATCAATTCATTAAAGAATTAAAACGCCTTTTAATTGATTAGAACTGACTGACTTTTAAAAAAAAATGATAATTCCAAAAAATAAACAAGAATACTTTAAAAGAAACTCTAAACTGTAAAGTTTTGTGTTTCTACAAATCAGTAAATATTGAAAACTATCTAAATGGTATCGTTGTGAAATCGTTGTTAATTAAATTACTTTTAATGTGTGTTAATTCATAAAATGTAATTTCCGTCGCTACAAAGTACATGAATAAACGTATATGTAATAAAATTTATGTGATGTTTTCTTCGGTGTTTTAAATTACATGTAAGCTTATTATCTGTTGAAATTAAAAGTCAGTCAGAATAAACTGAAGTGGTAATGTTTAAACTTTTCAACATTGTCTATGTTTATATAAAACACCCTGTATGTAAATTGTGATAAATGTTATTGTTAATCTATTTAAAGAAAAAAAAAAAGTAGTATCAATGATAATATTATTTATGTATATATGCCGTTAAAATTGCTTTATATTAGCATTAATTTCCGTTAGAAATTTGTAAAATCATTGTATTGTGCGTGTTCTATTAATGGTTCAATGGTAAATCCCCATGAAATGAAAAATTGTGAAATTCTATTTGTTTATATTACCTAGATTTGTCGAAAACACTGCACTAAATGCAAAAATACTAACAGATGTCCATTTCAAATTATATATTCATTCTATATAATTCTTTTTACATACAGGTGATTCTGAAATAAGTATCACTATTTTAACAAGTAATAGCTGACGATAGCCCAACCCCAAATATGCAAAAACGACGGCCTTATGTTGGCTGTGCCAGAAAAAAAAATTAATTTTGAGTAATCAGCAATAAAGGTTGTTATTCCTTCCAAAGGAAGTTGATTTTCGATGCATATTGAAATGGACACATGACCGTACTTAGAATACAAAAAAAGACATTTTTCGAAAATTGAAAATGAAGATACACCGTTTTTGCGGATTTGGGTTTGGGTTAAGGTCAGCTATCATTGAAATAGTCTAGCCTATTTCAGAATGACCTGTATATACAGAAAATTAATGAAAACGGTTTTTTATTAAAGAAATAACGAAAATAAATTTTGTACTAAAAGAGTAGTATGGACACTGCCACAAAATAGTGACAAATAACTGTAATAAATAAGACATGAAATAAAATATGATAAAATTAATCAAAAAAACTAGTTAGAAGATGTATATAAATTTATGGAAAATTCTCCAATTCTATTTTAATGTCACCAATTGATCTTAGCTGAGCAAGTTTTCCGTACTGGAAGTAATGTATCAAACTTGATTGATTCTATCTTTAAAATCCTTTTTAAAATGAATAAAATGACATGTTGTATTTTAAGAAATAGCTATATACAAATTGTTATAAACGATATTTTTGACTTTGATGTACATAAAATAATTGTAAATATATTCTTATTTGTAGAAATTATAAATCATACTCAATTGTTTTAGTATTTATGTTAGATGTAAATGTATACAAAAAGTGATATTTAGAATATAATGCAGCGTTCACAACTACTGAACTTTTACACATATTTTGACTATACTAGCTGTATAAAACATACAAAGCTTATAAAATTAGACTATAAATAATTTCGCTGCATTATTTTCAAATTTGACATTCCATATTTAAAAGATAAACGATATTTGTATATGAATTTACAATTTTCTTTAGATTTATTTTATAGAAAAGTAGAATATTTTTTTAAAATAATCGTATTTTATCTTAATGTAATGTTGTGGATATAAATTATTTAAATCCAATGGAAAATATGTTGTATGTATTTTATTTGTATTATTTGTGCACATAAATGTGAACTTACCGATGTACCTATATCGACAACTCAACAATTTTATGACATTTAAAGTTGTAATTTAATGTAATGTAATTTATATAACGTATAAATTATTAATAAATATATATATATACAATGTGTTAACATTTTTATTCATAAAAATATGTATTGGGAAAAAATAAAACATAATTATTATCACTGCTCTACCTGGCGAAATCCGTAAACATTAACTACCCTACGTGGGGCTCCACCCCACATCGTCACCAAGCATCCAAGAGTTCCAAGCCACGAATCTAGACCCTAACGATCGATGCAATTTAGTTTTTAAATAAAACCATAATCTGAAAGGCCCCGTGTTTTTAAAACAACCATAAATCTCTAACTAAAGAAATGAAAAACCTTGTACCACGATAATCAAGCCTGCATCCAATTTCATATGAAAAGGCTATGATGGTGCAATTTTTGAAGTTTCAAGTTTCACATCTTTCTATCTTTAATATCCACTGAAATCTGAGCGAATTTATGCCTTCGTCCAACTACTACGTGAATATCTACGTACAGTTTTTGTCAAATTAAATAAGACAAGCCGGGTTGCCGTCGTCTAAAATGCGCAATCCTGTTGGAAAATATTAATAAGAATTGTATTGACAATTGTAAATACATAAACAATAAATATAGAGTTGTTAAATGCATAATTAATTAGAATAATTTTAGTTTCACAAGAAACGGTACTCGAAGAAGGGAAGAAGGTAGCCCTTTTTCGAGAGTGAAGAAAAGTCTACAAACGTAAAAGTCAGTTGTAGAATGTCGATTATAACTGTTGGAAAACGAAACAATTTCAAGGGTCATTTCTGAAGTTTGTTTAGTATACACAACAGAAGGTCATTAAGTCCCAATTGCAAAGATCTAATCGCCTGTTCAATTTATTATATTTATTTTTGTTGATTTTTATATTTAATTTAATAAATAATGCGTACCGATGATTTCATTTTCTTTCTTTAAAACTGTTATTCGCAAATTATTTCAATGTTAAAGTTTATAAAGTAGAAATTCAATATTCGCGAATTTATATAATTAATATAAGTTTAATATTAGAATTGTTCTTAGCATAAGAATCAATTTCAAACACATCACAAACAGTGCGTTTGAAAGGTTCTAAGCGCAAATAAAATTTACATATCGATATAACCATATCGTTTCTTTTATGCCCAGAGTTCGAATGAAGAAATATTCAATGAAAGCAAATGCAGGCAACCAATAATACTCCAGTCGCACGGATATTCCGTCAACCGCTCGGATGAATTAAATAAGACAAACCCTTGTCTTATTTAATTTGACAAAAATTGTACATCATGAGCGCCCTTTCAGTAAACTCTTAACATTTTGTTCAGTGTCCTAAAGGAAATATAAAGGATTTTACCGTTTCAACTTTAAATCGAGGTCTCAAAATAAGAAAGAATAATATTGTGGAGATTTTTCCAGTTTTCGTAATCGTCCATAAAAAAAAGCCTAGCAATGTTGATCAACTAGTGCTTGATGTTATCTCATCCAAAGAATTTAAACTTTGGAACATACATACACATAATTCTTAAATGTAGTGTGCTCCAAGGCTCATACTTGGACCCTTTATTATTATTATGAACACGCCATACAGAGGTCATTTTAACTGTTTTAGGTGGTAATAAATCGGAAGTCGGATATATACCATTTTTAACTATAATAATTTAATAATTAATTAAATTAAATTTAAATATTTTCTACGTCTAACACAAAAATGAAAGTTTTATTGCAACATAAAGGTATTCTGTACAGAGTGTTGGCATAAAAAACGCATAAAAATATTCTTCTAATTTGTTCCTTTAAAAACAATAATAAAATTTGCCTATTCTGTACAACAAAAAAAAATACTTTTGACACCCTATTGTCCGCTGCCGTCACTATCGGAAATGTCACTATCATGATGTTCTGAGGCTGCTAGTTCAACTAAATTTGGCTATTGGAATAAATTGAGAACGTCTTCGGTCAGTGGTTCTTTATTTGAACTCGCTCCTATACATTGAGATAACGATGATATGTATAGATCCGAAGATAATAATAGCCGATAAAATACGTCACTCATTGTTTCTTCCCGTGAAAATTTTCTTGAATATGATTCCCGATACCTTCGAAAATCTTTATTGTGCGATTCAAGTGCCTCTTCTGAAAACATTCCGATAGGAAGAGGTGTTGCTTTTATAATTTCGACCCATGAATGAGTATCCTGTGCAAACTTGAAGGCATGTAATGCCATGGATAACGTTCAACGAACAATTTGGCTGTTGCCATGCAATACTGGATAAACGCGTCAGCGTCTATTTCATACCCGGAACACATTGCTGTCAACATTACGTATAATCGCTTCAACAATTCTTCATCAACCCCTGTTATTGTAGGAGCAACAGAATATTTTCGAAAAAACTTTCTGGCGGTATTCCCGTCGTTAGTGGTGCCATAACCCTGTTTTGCAATATCGACCAGCAAATTCAACTCTTTTCTTAATTTTTGTATGATCTGCTGTTTTCTTTGTTTTACGGTATTTTTCTCATTATCTTCGCGTATCTGCCACTTTTTTATTGTTATTTTATAGGAGATATGTAGGCAACTTTCTAAACTCTTTATCCAAGCATGAAGTGTTGAGATGCCATAGTCATATAAAATTTCGTTTGGTGTAAGATTCAATATACTTTCTAAGTTATTCATAACTTTAGGGGTTGCACCGCATACACCACATGTCTGTGTTGAAGACTCACCAACTACGCTGAACAGCTTCCCATCTATCATGGTCATTTTGAACGTATGGTAAATTTGTATTTGATATTGCTGAATATAAGTTGGTTCTATTTCCGATATTTGTTGTTTAATATTTGTAACCACTTGTTTTGTTAATTTGGGCGTTTCTTTCTCAAAAATTAGTTTTATTGGTCGGCAAAACCTAGTGGAAAATGTACGATTATTTTGCCAAAGTATGGTGCCGTTTTCTACTGTTATTTGCAGCGGAACTAGAGAGACCGAAAATAAATTAAAATCCGTTTTCGAAGATTCCGGATCACCACTAAACTGCTGCTTGTAGGTAGAATGGCCTGTACTGCCGTCGCATCCCCATTTATGTATAAAAGAAATTTTTTTATCTTTCGGCAAAACATTATTGAAAACTTCTTTTTGCGACTCAATAATCCTGTGTGTTGTGTGATTAACAAGCGCTTGCAGTTTTACCTGTGCAGATATATCTGTGATTACAATAAAATCTGCATCTGGATAGAATTTTTTTTTTGCTTGAAGAACGTTATAATTCGGATATATGTTTGCGTTCCTTTGTTTCGCACTTTTTTTGCATTAAAATGTAGGATTTTTGTATGAAGCGTGAATCAACGAAAAGAGCAAGTGCTTCTTCTGGAGTATATTTAATTGGCTCCAAAGTTGGCGTTGATATTGTTTTTTTTTTTTTTTTTACCTTTGGGGACTTTCTCTGGTTCTGAAAGCTCTTTAAGAATTTGCGACGCATTTCTTTGTCCAGATGCCTCCAGGCTTCTTCGTGCAGCGAACATCAACTCTTCTGTTGAGTGCTTTTGCAAAACCGGCATAAGCTTTTGTTTTTTTCGCTGGTTGCCAAGATCCATAAAAAGTTTGCAAGGTCTACCTCTGGTTGGACCAGGTTTTTCCTGGTCTTCAAAAAAAAATAATGGATTTATCCAGACAGTCAGAATGTCTATTTTTGAAGACCTTTCGAATGCGATTGTAATTTATCGACATTTTCGAAACAGAACTAGTAAAACTATTTATCTTATTATCCTTATCATCTTCTGAATAAAGCTTTCATTTATTTATTTGTTCAAAACAGCAGCACTCTTCTCTTGTAGTAAGTTTTCGCCGCAACAAACACCAAACATATCGCTTTTCGGAATTGACATGGTTATTAAAAAAAAATTATTTAGATATAGGAACTTCTTGGCACCCAAATTTAATATTGATTAAAACCCTAGAAAATAGACTAACGAAAAAAAAGTTTCAACACAAACATGCCTAAACAAGGAAATATGCAGCTTTACCAATTTGTTTTTTTTTTATAAAAAATGAGTAATTATCAGTAATAGTATTTTCTTTAATTTTTAGAGGCTTTTACATGTATCAGAAAATAACGATAATATAAACATAAAAAGTACTTACCCAAGCCTTTCACAGGGTGAAATCACAATTTCATAAATCTGTTCACAAACGCCACAATAAACAATCGAACTTGGGGAATAAACATCGACTATTTCAAGTAAAAACACAATTCGAATATTGATTTCAATTTTGTGCTCAAGAAAAAAGTAAATACGATAAAATAAAAAAAAATGACAAAAACATTCGTATGGAATGTTATCTTTAACATAAAGTCAAAAACAAATTCTTTTTGTTATGTTTTTTTAAGAATTATTAATTCCTAAATAAATTAAAATGCCCTCTATGAGACGGCACTGGATGTTTAGGTACTTTTGAAAGAGACAATTACTTTATACGCACGTAAATATGAATTACAAATCAATTGCTGAAAGAAACTATTAAACTTCATGTTGTTTTATTTGTAACTGTATTAATTAATTAATTAGCAAACACGAAAACTGTGTTATAACCATAGTTGTTACATAATTGAAATAAAAAAAATCATTTGTTTGTATTTTGTATAATAAATATTTATAAATTAAAAATAATTTATAATCTATAGGAAAACAAACATACAATATTTCTACTGCAATGTATTCACTTCATTTATCACGTCTTGTTCTACATATCACTTGATCACATGAAGTTATTAAAATGTTGTCATCAAAATTATATTTTATTTGAACCATTTTGATTTTCTAAATCATTTAAATTGACATTTTTCTTCCCACTTTCATTTTCTTTTTCTACACACTCCGCATCAAATTCGTTATCTTCATATGCTAAATTGGTAAGTGTGTCTTCATAAGGGACTGATTTAATTTTTTCTACTATTTCTTCTGTACTTGCTGCGTTTGCGTCTTTAGTTAAATCTATATCTTCAAACCCTTGTGGCGGTTTCTTAGGTTCCTCTTTTACCGTCATTATCAATACTGAATATTTTTTCATGTAACAATGATAAAAGATTACATAAAGAATTCCTGTTATAGTGGTCATAAGTGCAAATAATTGAAATGTTGTTCTCATGCCAACTAATTTAATTAGATATCCACCAACCAAACTTCCAGCGCTTTTACCTATAAATTTTTTTTTAATTATAATTTAGTTTATGTGAATTAAATTTACCGACGCCATAGAATAATCCACCAAATATTCCTTGTATTGTCGTATCAGTAGTAACTGTTGAAAGTCTTGCAGCATATGTAATAGCAGCTGTAAAGCATAAAGAATGAGTTAAACATTCCATTGCTTCAAAAATCAAGGATAACCAAGGATTATAAATAATTGAATATCCCATAAGACGTATGCCGTATGCCAAAAATCCAATGAATATAACATTAGCATGTCCAACACGTTTGATGAAAGGACCTGATAACACTAGCAATGGAATGCCAACAATTCCTCCAACAGTAATAGTTAAACCCATTAAAGACTTCGATCCTCCTAAATCTTGTATCAACCAAAATAAAAAGCTTTCGATATATCCCCATGCGGAACCTGGAAATCATAATAATATAATTATTGAAAATTAGAAATTAACAAATGTGCATACCTAATAAAAAAGATGCAACAAACAAAGAGAACAATTCAACATTTAAAACAGCCAGAACGTCAGATACAACACTTGAAGCAGGTGATTTAAATTCCAAATTAATAAATAACATTAAAACGCCACTGATAATCTTCAAAATACAATACAAAAAGAATATGGGCCTATGGAAACATAAATTAAATAAGGAATTTATTAATATTGCGTTTACCTGAAATCCGTGTATCCTTTTCCACGACTAGCAAAATCGATCATCCATCCAGAAAATGGTGAACTAATCATGCCTCCAAATGAAGCATACATTCTTTGTAAACCATAGTCGGCTTTATATTCCCTTAAAATTGCAATAACAGCGCCTTCAAACATTGTATATGTTGTTCCTCCAACAATTCCAATGAAGACACGAACAGCAAGATATGACCAAAAAGTTAAATCTACATCCATTTCAATAACTACGTCATCATTGCTGCAAAAACGTTTTCTACGGCTGGTTGCTATACAATTAGGTCTACAATTATCCAACATAAAAGTTTCAGAATCGTTGGAATATATTTGAACTGTAATGTTTTCAGTTCCAGATCCAAATCCATGTAAGCACATAGGAGAATATTTTTCTAAGTTATAATCGATGTAGTCTATGTTATATATTTTCTGTTGTTCAACCATATCGGAATCATTTAAATATAATCCTGAAATCTTCGTTTTCAAATCTTTTTGAAACAACGTAGTATTTCTCATAAATTTGCACTGATAGTCAGTATCTACAGTAACATGAAATTCCTCAGATGATACGTTATATTGAAAGTTTTTATTTATATTATTACTATTACAATTTAAATTAAAAAGATCACTAGTTGGAAAGAAATATGAATTTTCCGACATTTTTCTTATCGTAGTCGAATAAAATTCGTTATTTTTTAATTTTTCGTGGTTAGTCTTTTTAGATAAAGTTTTGGGAATGTAAATATCATCTTGTTTTAAAACATAATCGAACGAATGCGACGTATTTTCATCAGTGGTATGTACTGTATAATTCTTTGTGTGTATATTGTTGATAATTCCATAATCCTGACAAATAAAACCACAAGACTGAATACTGATATTGGCTTCTGCAATATTTTTTGATTCACACGGATATTCTTGTGATACTTGCAATTGTAATGGTTTATTAAAACTACAGTCCATACTTAATATTACGATTTCTGGATAAGTTATTCTTATTCTGCCTACAGGAACAAGTAATAAAAGTAAAGCTGATAGACCACCTATTACAGAAAATGCCGCTAACAATACCTGAAAATATAAATGTTTCAATTTGGTGGATATAAAAATAATGCGTGTGTAATATATATACAGGACCTTTTTGAAATAAGTCCCACTATTTTAAAAAGTAATAGCTGACATTAACCCAACCCCAAGTATGCAAAAACAACAGTCGTATGCTGAAGAGTGTGCCAGAAAAAAAATTAGTTTTGAGTAAAATATGATTTTTAACGCGACGCAAATTGAAATGGATCACCTGTTGAAATAGTCGAACATATTTTAAAATAACCCTGTATATTTGGTTATATGAGTTACCAAACGAATCTATAATAACGTAATTAAGGCCTTGGCCTTATTTAATAATAATTTAATTTAAAATTTGTAGATGATCTTTCAAATATATTTGATTAAAAAAAAACAAAATGCTCTTTAATATTCTAGTTGCAAAATTTTACATCCTTGGCCTTATTTATAATTGACTTTGATTGCGAACATTACAAACATTGTTTAATGCAAAGCTTTGAAGAAGATGCTAATTGCCATTTAAAAATACGTTGTATCGTGACTTGGATAATTTACAATAGTTAAGACATGTTATGTAATCATCATTTATATTATTCAATTTATAAAAATATTCGACTTACTCTAAAATTTCCTATTTTATCAGCTAACATCCCTGCTACAGGTGGCATTAAAATTCCAACTACTGGTGTTACGGCCGACATTATGGCTGTTTCTTCTACATTTATTCCCAATTCTCTCATATGTATTGTAAGGTATGGGTATAAAACTAATATTGCTGCAATCAATTTTTTAATAAGAGTGTATTGCAATATATGCAAGCTTACTAGACATTTGGATGAAAAATAAAAATTTGACTGGAAGCAATTCCTTTTGCTTAAAATCTTTGGAAATCCTTCTAAAGAACGAGTAAATATATTTCGTCATTTTTGTAAGGGTTTGTGACCTAAAACGAAATAGAATGAGTTTCCTTCTGTATACGCATACGGGACAAACATGGAGTTAACAAAAAGCTCCTGAAATGACTTCACAAATTGAAATGCGCAAACGGCAAAAACCCATAAAATAAAGCTACACACGTTTTACCTATTAATTCAATTTTACGAGAAAATATTTATATATTTAACGTGACTTTGTGCAATATAACCTTTCAACATAAATGTAGAAAAGCCACAAAGAACAAAAAATATTTACCTAGTTACTTAATTTTGCAAAATTCCCTACTGGTACGACAAAGCAATTCGAGTAATTATATTTATAACCGTGTTAATTGACAATATGTGTTTAAATGCATAAAACCCAACTTAAGCTTGCGTTTTATGTCATTTGATTCGTTTAATTATACACAACTATTACATTGTTCTTACCAAGTTATGGGTAAAATTGATTGTAATTATATGTCACAACAATTAGAAAAAATAAGTGCTTGAAGTTTTGAAAATAAACTTAAATAATGAAAATTTACATTGTTCTCATAGAATTCTGTTCGATTCTTTCTGCAGTTGAACGAATGAAACTAGTTTAATTCTAGTTGTGTTTTTTTCAAGCTGTATTTTGGACCTTTTAGTTGAACCCTTGCCTTTTAAATCGACTTTCATATAAACTCTAAAGATCGTACAAACAATGCAATTTAAGCTGGGAAATTTATACCGTTTCTCAGGGTCATCCTAAGATATTTGGCGCCCGTCGGCTACTAACAATAATGCGCTTCTCTTCATAAGAAAATATACGGAAGTTTACAACAGAACTAGAAACAGTTAATTTAATTACCAATAAATAAGGTGATTATTTTTTTACGAAAAAGGAGTACGGATGGATGAAAAAGGTTGTTGTATGCGTTGGGTTCGCTGCGTTAATTGAAATTTTGAAATTCAAAAAGTCAGTTTTTAAATTTTATAGTTGGATTGGCATGGGTTAGGTTCGCCCATAATTGAAATTGTTGAAATTCAAAAGGTCAGTTTTTAAAATGGTTAGGTTCGCTCCGTAACTGAATTTTAAAATTTATAATTTATGGTTGGGTTGGCATAGGTTAGGTTCGTTCAGTAATTCAAATTATCAAATTATTAAAATTCAAAAGGTCAGTTTTTCAGTTTTTAAAAATTTATAATTTATGGTTAGGTTCGCTCCGCAATTGAAATTCAAAAGGTAAAAAAGAGTGTACAAAAGGACTAAAAAGGACTACAAAGGAAGTATAAAAAGGAGTAGAAAAGAAAATACAAAATTCAAATAACCTAAACAATTGCTGCCCCAAAAGGATGGCTACAGCCCATTTAGCCCCGTGGTTAGGGTGGCCCTGCTTTTAAGCTGTATTTCGTAGCTTGCCTTGACTTTTAAATTGTCTTTCATTTAAACTCTTAACAAAGATCGTACAAACAATGCAATTTAAGCTGAGAAATTTGTACCGTTTCTTTATACAGTCAATAATTTTCTAACATGCAATTATTTTAATTTCTATATGTATTCAAACAAAAGTACTACTTATTTTTCCAAAATATTTCATGCGATATTTATTACATTTTTATTAAAGTATAAAAGAAACCGTAAACAATTTAAGAATAAATATTACCTTACACGCTGTATCAACTAATAACGCGTTTCATAAACAACAGCAATTACAGATAAACCAGCAAAGAAATATCAGGTGTTACTCGCTTGATAGTTGAAGAATAACTAAATCATTTATTTAACAGGTCATAGCGAGATAAAATAGCGCATAATAGTTTTTTTTTGTTCATAGTATTCTGTGTATCGTACCGATTATTTTCTCGTACTTTCGAAATCATTTTTCTGTTAGTAAACACATTCAATGTGGTTCCATAAACAACTTCAAACTACAATAAAAAAAAAATCATACTAATAGAACAATCACATTTTTTTATATGTGTCATATTTCAAAGGAAAATGAAAATGTTGTAATTCAAAAATGACTAATGTAGATAACCCTATAATAATTTAAACAATTTTTTGTTTAGCACATCCTAATTGTGTGTCCTGTTCATTACCATATCTTCATCACAGAAAGCTTTAGAACCGAATTTATAACTAAATTTGATTGAATTAGAACCGCCGGAGCTTTTGTGGATTTATATTAAATTTATTCGACTTATTTCCCATCCTGTATTTGATTCAATCCCTTTGTTTTTAGTACATCCTGTTTGTAACTCTATAGACGTTGAATGGTCTGTTATTTAATTTCGAAACAATAAAATTGTTCTACGTCATGTTTGTGTAATTTAAAAACTAAATCGGGGCAAAAAAATAACCATCTTTTATATAAAAGTTTATAATCACTTACAAGTTGAATCTTAGAAAATGTAGTGTAAAAAATCAGCATTCATTAAAATTTAACTTGTTTTTTTTATAGAAAAACCAGTCGTCACATTCTCGTAAGTTTAAGACGATAATTTATCTTTAATAGCCTTCAGAATAAATGCAAATGTATTTTTTTATCAATAAAACAATCATCTTCATACCAATAACCTTATAAAAAAGAATGTAAAATTTACATAAGAATATTATTTCCACAGTATTTTATAATTAATGACAGTAAATGCATTTCACTATGTTATTGTTGATAATAAAATGATTTATACAATAATACCTTAAGGATAATTAAAAGGCAATTAGATAAAGAAAACAGTGAAAAAAAATAAAAATATTAAGAACTGACATAAGACATAAAGACTCAATATAATATATAATATAATCTCTATATACTCTAAAAGTAATCCAAAGCTGATGGGTTGGAATCGGTGTGAATATGGGAATTTTGTGTATAAAAAGATTATTAATATGGAGTGATGGTCATTCTGTCACGATAAAATTACATGTATATAACAATCGTTATAATTACAACCTTCGTTCATTTTTCACGTACAGGTATTTTAAATATAACACTTTCGGTGTAACTATTACATAACGCGCAATTTAAAAGATGTTTATGACATTTCAAAGCAACACGTAGTTATATAAGAAATTCCCACGAATTAACTTATTTGTTCTTTAAATATTGTTTTGCGACGACGTTATTATTAAAATCACAAAATCTTTATGGTAAATCCAAGAGAAAGTAAATGGCAATAAAGTACACAAAATAATTTCAGGGCCAAACATTTTAGGTGTTTTAACTTTCTATAATATAAAATGCAAACATCTCATTTTGATAATTGAATAATTCTCTGGAAGGTTAATATAAATTTAATGTGATTTTAACGATAAATTTACTCTTTTCCTAATGAGTTTGTAGCAAAGGTACTTAGTGCACTTTCTATAGGAATTGAATGTTATTGTAATAGCTTTTATTATCATACTAAAACACAAGGAAGGAATTTGTTGTTTCTAATATAAATATTAATATATTTAAATTGTAAATGGTGATGTACTGTAATAAAAAGAATTGCATAATATAAATACGTAATTATTATTAAGCATAACTGTATATTATAAATACAATTAATTTAAGTCTATGCTTAATTGCATATTATGTAATACAAAATCCAAGAGTGGATAAATCAATTTTAGTTGATGTATAATTTTGATTTGGTGAAAGGTTTTGTTATTGATGGAATTTTTTTGTAACTACGTCCGTGCTAATTATTTTTACTGTGCTTTGAAAAAAAATAACGGCAAATGTATGATTGGTCGAAAATAAACGAATTCTTAATATGTGACACAGGTATTGTAGCAATTTCCATTAATGCACGTAAATTATTGCTATTTGTATTAACTTTTGATAACTCACAGTCAATGTTATCAGCTAAAATGAGAAATAAAGGAAATATTTATATTTTATATTTTTATTTTTTATCCATGCGAACATTATTACTAAGTTATGAAGTTATGTTCGATAATACTTCTTTTTATCATTTTTTTTGTGTGAAGTAATTAATGTTTTTCATTCATAATTAACGACAGACAGACTTATTTCAACAATACCTAACTATCTAAATACCTCTGAATGTTGACTTTATAATCAAGTACGTGATCAAAATATTATTCGTCCTAATTTAAATAACTGATTTTTTTACATCCTTATAACGTATGTAGTTTGAACGTAACCGTAATTTATTTATAATCCAGGTCAGCTATCGAATATTAAATTATATATTCTTTTTATTTAATTTATGCAAACCATTGGATTATTTCTAAATGTTTTGAACACTATCGTTTATCGTTTAAATTTAATGAAAATGTTAATTTTTATAAAAATAACGATGGAGAAACCTTGAAATATTTAATATTAGAGTCTAAGTAATATTTTTAAAATATAAATTAATATGTATAATTTTTATATTTATTTATATCTATCAAGCGATATAAATATTTTACTCACCTAAAACTTCACATATACGTTTTAATTGTTATAATTTAATAGATGAACATTTTCTAAGTTTAGGAAATGGGATTGCCCGCAACACACATCAATTGATAACAACAATAGAACATCACAAATCACTGTTATTACACAAATAACGTATGATGTTTTACTTATACCTTATACTAGTCAACTCTCTCTGTAAATGAAGATATACATACACCAATGAAACAAGATGAGAGCAATATCCCAGGTCAATGTGAACTAACAGAAACTTTCGCTGTATTTGTATTTCGGTAGTTTAACAACTAATTCCGTAACGTATTAAACAATTAACGTTTACTACCTCCATATAATGGCAGTAATTGCACTATTTACTCAAGAAGAAAACATATCAACGATGATGCATTATACAGTCCGTTCTAAATGAAACGACAAATTCGAGTGTTATTATTTTCGAATTTACCCACTTCCACTTCCGGAAGTGACGCAATTATCGAGACATGCACTTCTCTCAGTACAAATTTGCTCAGATTCTATTGATATGCATCACAGATTCTAAAATTCTTGAAGTAAAAACAACTATTTACGATATATACTAAGTTATAATTTGGTATGTTTAACAGTATCTGTCCAATAATTCTGTATAATCGTGGCTTCCAAACTATTCAGAAACGAGACATTATCAAAACTGTAATACATTTTAAGAAATACAAAATCTGAATCCGGGACAGTAATGTAAATAGTAATTATATTCAGACTCATATTATTCAAAATATTAAGAAATGAAGTCTAGGCAATTCTTACTACATGACTAGGAAGTGGTTTCATGTTTTATAAATTTCAATTATTAAAACTAAAAAAACAAATTAAAAGTTTATACTATTATTTATTTATGTATACCTAATGTATAATATTAATTAACATTAATTATTGATTGCTTAGAATTAAATTATTTTTATTGCATACACTTTTTCCATCTAAAAGATAAATAGAGAAGATAACAAGATATTTAATAAGTAAAACTTAAAATTATATATATATATATATATAACGTTTCTAACAAAGACAGTCTGCATATTTATGAAATATCACTATAAAAATCTCTCGTTTAAAACCTGGAATGAATTATCGAGACATGCACTTCTTTCAGTATACTAAAAATTATAAAACACTATTTACAATATTTTGTACTCTTTTAAATTAAATTATTAAAAAACAACTAAAATTACAAGTTAGAAAAAACAAGAAACTAACAACTATCATATAGAAAAATATGTATAAAAAACAATAAATTTGCTCAGATTCTATTGATATGCATCACAGATTCTAAAATACTTGAAGTAAAAACAACTATTTACAGTATATACTAAGTTATAATTTCGTATGTTTAACAGTATCTGTCCAATAATTTTGTCATGGCTTCCAAACTATTCATTATCAAGACTGTACATTTCTTCTGAATTATCCTGCAAAACCGAAATGAAAAAAATATTTAGATTAGTTACTCATTATTATTAAACTTACAGAAGTATCATCAATGTATCCACTTGAATCCAAGTTATTACAATGCTCATTAACTCATTAAGTACCTGAGGCCGATTAAAATATCTATTTCTATATAAAACATAATGCTGATAGAATACCAACAACAAACACACAACCTAATGTAATACCAGTTATACCAGCAGCTGAAAGATTTTCTGATGCATCTTCCTCAGTTTGTTCAAAATTTGACAACATACTATTATTTACATATTTTTCATCTTTAAAACAAGTTAGATTCTCAGTACGATTTATCACGTTGATTAATTAACGTTTGATTATCAGTAATTTTCGAACCTAGATCAGTAACGTTTGTATCTATCACGATTTATTTTAAAACAACGTAGACATGTTTAAATATAAGCTGAAGACCTTTTCGATCCATATTACACATTTATTATTGTTTTTTGAGGTATACTAAAGCATAAATTCCATAAATTATTGACAAAAATGCCTTTAGTCGATTTATTTTTTTATCCATACGACAGTCCTTCTTTTGTACTCCATTTTTTGCGTTCTTTACCGCAGTTTTCCCTAATTCTGCATTTTCTCCCATTTTATGTTTTCCCTTTACGTTTTTGACTTCTTAATTAAATGAAATTCCACTGGATACACTGGATAACAGAACGTTACTTGTTATGAAAAACGTAAATTTTTTAAATCATTAAGATCACAATCTTTAAGTTTTGAAAAAAGAACCTATAGTTGACATCAGCTTTAGTTTTTGGTCCATAGGTGCATTCAAATATAATACTTAGATTTGCATAAAGAAATAAGTTTGTAATAAATAAACATGTTCACTGTGTAAACCATAATATACTACTTTTATTGGTTAAAAAATAATTTGGGGTATTTTTGTAGATGGTATCCAATAGCAATGAACATTAGTTTTTTATAACTATACCATAATTGCAACAAACGCCTTATGGTACTTTTATATTAGAAAATACATACTTGATATTAATAAAAAAACATTTCTTTCCGTTGGAAACAATTTTATTCAGTAAATAAGTACATAAAATAGTTTTAATTAATTAAATCACTAAGAGGATAACAGACAATTACAAATCGACTAAAAATATTTTATTAGCCGTAAATGTAACCTAGTATACAAAGCAACAAATATCCCAACATAAAGGAATATGATACAAATAGTTATTAACCATGTTGACACATACGAAATTTCTCACAATCGCAAATTAATAACTTTCAGTAAAAACAACGTACCTTGAATGTAAGATATGCTGGGCAAGGTGGCTAACAATTATCTTTCACACAAGGGACAGAATATAACAATTTTGGCTCGCACGATGCAAATATTCGTAACAAGTAAAGCAAAGATGCAGATCATGATACTATGTTAAATCATAATAACACCATTTTGTTTTCGCTGGAATGTGAGCATTCATAAATTAATTAATTAATTAACGTGTAACAGTCAAAACAAAATGGTTTTATTATGATCTAACCGCTATAATACAATAACTATGCAGAAGGTATTGGAAGAGCAATTAGCTAATTTAATGAACAGTTCGAATAGTACTAATAACAGTGGTGATGATCAGATTGATCAGATTGATGAAATTCCTCCATATGTGTCACACACAAATACTTCATTTAGATGTCGGAGTAGTAGTTTTAGTACAACCGAAAGTTTAACAAGAGACACTTGAGAAGATATAGTAATTGATGATGCAGCGTTGGATGAACTTCGTTAAGTGATTCATTAATAAATAAGGAATTAATTCAAATTTTTTGTTTATCAGTTTTCAATGCTCTCAAGGCCTGTTGACCTTGAGAGCATTGAAAACGTAATTGTAAGATGCTAGCCAACTTGCCTAGCATATCATACATTCAAGTTTTCAATGCTCACAAGGCCAACAAGCCTTGAGGCCATTGAAACCTGAAAAAAAAAATTGGAATTCCTCATTTATTAATGAATCACTAAAGAGGCTCATCGACACTGCATCATCATTTAATATATCTTCATGAGCGTCTCTTTTTAAACTTTCAGTTGAACTAAAACTACTAGTATAAATTCATTTATGTTCAATTAATAAAGTGCATGGCTATCTATATACAAATTAAATGATTTTATAACGACAGAAGAATTTAACCCTATATACAGGTACTTTGTAACCTAACTCGTTTATTGAAGAGAAATTTGGTAAGTGCAACATGACACATTTTATGTGCATTAACCACAAAACAAGAAAAAGTTAAAAACGATAATAGAGTTAAAATATCAGAGCTCTCAACAAAGATGAAATCATACATTCAATTTCATCAATTACAGCTTGACATTTACAGTACTAAATCAACACAATATTTACATACAAAAATTAGTCTTTCTAAATTATGCATCATGTATTATATTTTGTGTTAACTTCCCGACATACTAATTATATTGAACTATAGGCCTGTAATTGCACCACATTCCTAACGAGAGACTGAGGTAATGCTAACTGTTGAAAACAATTGAACTATGTAAAAAATAAAACAAATAACGGTATGCATAAAGAATGTGTAACAACTGGCCCTTAAACTTAAAAATATTAAATATTTAAGTTTTATGGCAAAGAGGACTGTTTCAATTTACGTTTCTGTAAAAAATTCTAATCTACAATAACTGTAAATAATAATATAAACAAAGCGAATTATTTACTTCTAATTGAAAATACATACAGAATGTATTTTTAAAATGTTCAAATAACACTGATAAATGCTATTGAAATGTTTCAAAAACTAACCGTTTAAAAAAGCAATTTTTATAAAAATTTTGTTAAGTTAACCAGAACCATTTTCAGCTAAATTTTTCAAGAAAAGTCCAATAGTATAAAAATTACTTAATTTAGAAGAAATAAATAATTAAAATATATCTACACGCGTTAGGGCCAAAAAAAGAGCAGAAAGCCCTTTTTAATTAACTGTAATGTTAAAGAACTATTGGGAATAATTGTCATTTTTAACTGAAAAAAGGTTTTAAGCAATTAATAAAAAAAATCATATAGTTAACTATGCCTTATAGTATAACCGTTTTATGTATCACTGAAATTTTATCTCATTTGAATCACCACAAAAGCATAGTTAGGTTGCGTTTTCTTGCAACAGTGGATTTCTAAACAACAATAATGTAATGATAAAACATTGACACCATATAAGCAACAACATTACGTCGTTATTGCTAATATTAGATGTAAACAAGTAGCCCTCCAAAATTTACAACACAGAATATAAACATTCAATCAAGACTTAGAAATCACTTAAATATTCATATTCAGAAAACACAGAATCATCAGAATCTGAAAATACATCTGACAAATCTACGATGTTTAATATGTCCTCAAAATCAATATTATCTCGAAGATATCCAACCATCAACAATCTCTGTGAACAAAAAGGTAATCACTCACAACTTTAAAATGTTACTGACTTTATTTACTTGTATAAGTTCCACTTCGTTTGGCATATCGAAAGAAACTGAACGATGACTAGGTGGTGGACCGACATCCACTTTAGTTCCATCAGCCATAGCATGTAAATAGAAACACTTATTTCCAAACTGACAGCTGCCATTGCCTTTTTTAAAATATTTACAGTCTTTCTTGGAGAGAACTTGTTTATAATTCTCAATTACTTTATCTTTTTCTTCTTTTGTATCAACCCAGTAGGTACTGGGACATACAAAATCTGAAGTTACACGACATTCTGGGCATGCCCTTAAAATAAAAAAAAAAAATAAATAAAAATAATGAAAAATCAATAAATTTAAAAATGCAATAATCCATTACTTTCTAAATAAAATAAAACACTTATCACTAATATGCGTAATTAATTGAAAAAATTAATTGAAACTTGACAATTGTTGAAAAATTTGTTTTTGTTTTAAATTAAGAAATACATTGTTATAAATAGTCCTTGGCCCACAGGTAAAATATTCAAACCTACATAACTAGATGTAATTTTATATATATTTCTCTTGATAACAGCCCAAAAATCCACAATAATTTTGATAAAATTATACAATTTATTTGATTTAAATAGATGTGTTCCAATTACCTGATTATCTTATTTTCGAATTGTTTGGCTTGTCTCCATCGACGAATGCATGCAAGGCAAAAACAATGATTACAATTTGGTAATATACCAAACCGTTGTTCCACTGATGATTTTTGCATAATTATTTCAAAACAGATTCCACAAACTTTTTCTTTCGAGCGTGCAATGGCAAATGACAGTTCCATATCCCTTTCATGCTGTTTGATGCATTCCTGTTAAAAGAAACATGCTTTAATCATAAGTTAGTTTCATTGCTGAATATTTACACAACCTGAGTATGTTGTTTACGTTGTTCCTCATTAAATGGATGAAGAGCCGACCTTCCACATAGGTCACACATATTACCATGAAGATATGTACATTCTCCAGGTGGATACTTGCATATTCCATCCCTTTCTGCAAAGGGACAAAGTTTCTTTTTACTTTTATCTTCATCTAAATTTAAATTGGGGAAGTCAAACAAATGTGATGAGAAATTCTGAGCAGTTTTTGGAATAAACTCTGGTGCGTTCACAAACTTTTCCAAGTCACTTTTTAAATTCCATAGGTTCCTCGATGCCTCATTTTTATTTGCATTATTTTCTCGTTCCAATGCACCTGAGGTAATGGTATGAGATGTATTCGACTTGAAATTTTTCGTAATTTTCTTCCTACGTATAAATAAAATACAATTTATATAATTCAAATCATTTTTTGCATTACTTCGATCCTGTGCTGGAACTTGGTGGATTCATCTTCTCAGTATCTGGGCTAACTGAAGATGATGACGAGGCACTATTATGTGAAGATGTTGAAGGCATATTAACCCCACTATAACAGAAAAAAACAAAAATTACTTACGTCATAGATAATCAGAGAAGTTTTATAAAATTCCTGATAATGACAGACAAGAAATTTCATAAACAATAGTTGAATAAAATGTTTCAAACAAACGATAAGTAAATTGATAATGAAATATGCAGTTACGAATTATTTAGGTGTAGAATAACATCCATGCCTCACATAAACATCACGTGATATTGCCGTCAAATACATGATAAAAATTGTTTCAAGTACGATTAAAGGTTAAGGTAATTTCAGAACTACCTTTTATAACAACTTTTTGTATAATTCGATTTTTTTTAAAAAATCATAAAAACATACAAATCAAAGTACAAACAAAAGCAAAAATCAGTACCACAAACAAACAAAAACAAATTTACATTACCTTTTTAAGAATGAATTATTGTGTTATACTAAATATATTAACTTATTGCCTTGCGTATTATTAAAACCATATTGTAACACCGCAATTAAACAATTAAAAGCGTACCTGTGTTCTGTTTTCGACTTCGTATCTTTCTGGAGATTGTTAATTGGATTAGGATGTTTGTAAAGACAGTTACTTCCATAGGGACATTTCACGCCAGATGTATTGTAGTAACAAGAAGATTTAGATCGAGGTCGAGAATCTGCAGCATGACGTTTATTTTTTCCCTTGGGATGGTGATAACCAGGTTGAGAGAAGCCCTTAACGAAGTCTTCTTCAGCAGTAGGAAAATTGAATAAGTGAACATCGTGCATATTAGCGTGTATAAAAATACACGTGCTTCCCCGACTGCATTCGTTATGAAGCAAGAACCTATAAAAAAAGGGGTTTAAAAAAAAATTCTGCATACTTACTTTCATCATGGGTTTGGCGAAATTTAACCGACAAATTAATAGCAAACGATACAAACACAAATATAAAAACAAGCATTAGTATTCAAAAATAATACAATGGTAAATTTAAAATATAATTAAACTTACTGGGTGCAAAAGAGACCAATACCGCTAGCGTCCGCCATCTTTAAGAACCGAGAAAATCTTTAGAAATAAAGATTTTATTCCGCGATTTACTATGCAGAAATTAAACACTAATTTTTCATGATCGTTAAGAGAAACTATTAAATTTTATGACGATATTAAATAATAAAAAATACACGAATATAATGGAAAATCTATTTAACTGCTAACAAATTCCAAATAACACAACAGTGCAGATATATGAGATTGCAATTGTTGCACTTACTACGCATGCGTCAATTGTAAATTCAAATAATACCACATGACCATCAGTAAACCACTAAAAGTAGATTTTTATTATGAACACAATTCGGTATTAACATTTTTATAATTAATCTACATTATTAAATTGAAATTAAATACATTTAAACATACAGATTTAAACTTTCTGATTATTTACTATTTTGTCGTTACAAATATTCATGAACTTAGCCAGTATGAAAAAAAAAATCTAAAACAGATCTTAAAATTTTAAAACGAAATGTATAGTTTAACATTGTTATTTCCATATAAAATCAGACAAAAATGTCTGTTCCAACAAACAATTCGGAACGATTGCGGATTTTTTCGATTACAGACAGCATTTCAGTTACTTGAAACTAGTCACAAATGAAATTGAATGTTTTTATTGATAGATGATATCCGAACCGTTTGGAACGAACCAATGACCAATTAACCCATTTGAACCAAACCAACAAACTGTTTGTTGGAAACAGACCTTATATTAAAGTAACAAAGGATTTGAAATGTAATAAATTTAAATTTGTTACGAAAGTATCAACTTTGGCAACACTGAGTCTTTTCTCAGCCTGATTCCCATAGATCCGTATTTACGGATTCGCATCATTTACTAACCAATGAAATTCATGAAATCGGACAGCGGGAAATTTTCTTGAATTTCATTGGTTACTAAATGATACGGATCCGTAAATACGGATCATGGGAATCAAGCTCGCGCCTTAACCAACAGCTCACTTCACATTTGTTTATCTGTAATGGACCGCATTAGTGTGACGTCAAAAACGAGCACGAAATTTAAACTGGAGTCATTCACATTTTGACCGTCTTAAAACTGACCCTTATGGTTCATATAAATAGGTGTCAAATTAAATAGGACAATATTAAATCTGCTGTTATGTATTTATTATAAACATATAAAGTACAAGATTGT
>JAFFZR010013057.1:22945-33158 GCA_018397195.1 Lethrus apterus | reverse complement strand
TTAAAAACAGAAGAAAAAAGTGGGAGTAGTCATTTAAAAAAAATTATGATGACGTCATTGTGCAAAAACTAATGACGACATTCCAAAAAAATTAACGTCAGAAGACGGCATTTCAAAAACAAAAATTGACCTGTCCGAGCGATTTTCTTAAAAACATTATAGAACGCTTTTATGAATTTTTTTCCAAACTTTATCACCACACTGTATAAGAAATGAAATATGGGTTTAATGATCGTCTTTTTAAATTCAATTGTTTATTCACTTCACATTCAATCCCTGAAGAAAGTGACGTAATAATTCCATCGAAACTTCCGATAGAAAACTTTAGAGATTTCGTGCACAAATGACATTTATACAATGTTTTTCAGCAAGTAGTTAATATTCGGATTATAACTCCGGACTATACATTAAAATAGGCGCTTCGAAAATTCAACTTCTTGCATAATGTAAATAAATGCTAAATATCTAATATCTTAAAGTTCATAATTCTATATAATTTGATTTATAATTTTAATCGTAGAATATTTGTTTGTTTGTAATTATAATTATCATATGAAAAATAATACATAAAAAATATTTTTAGGCGAGAAGCAAACAACAAGTAAGCCTTCAGTAAAAGTCGTTATTGATACGAATCCTGTAACACAGGTTGTGAAAGAGACGGTGATCGAAATAAAGCCTAGTAAAACCACATCTAAAGTCGAAAAAAAACCTATAGAAACGACCAAGAACGTTATTTCCGTCATACAAGTCCAGTCGGAAAAACCGACGATAAAATCAAGTAAAATAGAAATAAAATCTTCACCGATAAGCAAAGTAAATGTAATAGAAGCAGTAAGCAGTCTAGTGAACGTGGCACCGGTAATATCGAGTAAAGTACAAGTAGTGGCCGCGTCGGTCAATAAACTTCCCGACCAAAATGTAATAACAAAAGTCGAGATCGTAACGTCGAAATCAAACCCTAAACCCATTGTGTCGAGTCGCGTAGAAGTTTACGAAAGCCAAAAGTCCAACGTTGTTACCGCACAACCGCCATCGATCGTGTCAAGCGCAATCGAAATCTTAGAAGACGACGAGCCTGCGGTTATTATTGGTAATAACATAGGCGAACCCGAATACGATTTTCTTTCTAGACAGCCGTCCGAAGTCGTCGAGGAAACCTACAAAGTAATAAATTTGAAACCGAGCTCAAAGTTCCGCTTAAAACCGCGACCGACCGTCGAGGCAAAAAATAAAGCTTCAATCAAACGGGCAAATTCGTTGCATCCGACGGGGCTGGTTACGAAATTAGGCGGAACCGTCGTAAAAGACGGAACGACCACCGTACACGAAACGAGCGTTATCGGAACGTATATTTCGGGAAAATACGCGCAAGTACTGCAGAGTACGTCGCAAGTTTACAACAATCACCATCATCATAAAGCCAAGATTCATCCGTCGCCCACGCAACGGATTTTGAAAACGAACGCGCCTTCGTTGGGAAAAAGTAACAAACTTCATCGACATTTAGAACCGACACCAGCCGTTACAATCAACGAAGAAACGGTTTCTCATAATGGTAAGTCTGCAAGAAAGGCAAGTGGAGGTTCCCATAAACGATTCAAGAACAGGCAACGGGAACAGGATATCGAACAAAACGTTGCTCAAGAAGCGGAGCATCAGCAAAATAATAAGAAAAGTTCAAGAACTAGACCTACGCAATCATCACGAAAGTAAGATATTATTTTATTAATAATTATTTTTTCTCTTTCTTTTCAAATTCACACTTCGTTTTTTGTAACATTTCTTTCGTAAAGAAGCTATTCAAGTCAAGTGAATTTAAAGGGGAATTATAAATTGTCAAAAATATCCGTTTACTTTCAATTGTTATAATAAGCTTTTAAGCTCTTCGTTCTTTTGCTATTGGAGTAAATAATCCTCCTGTATAGTTCCTGTAATATTTGGGGCCTGTAATTGTTGTTCTTTTTAAATTCTGTAATATATTTATTATCGTTAGTTTCTTGCATTTTTAATAAACTTATTCATGTCTTGTTTAGATTCTCAAAATAATATTTCTGTTGGAACCTTTAAAGAAAGTATTATTGCATTAAGATTTGTTTGCATGGTATACTTTTTATAACATTTAATGAAATGTCGTTCATATATTTAATTTCTTTAATATACATTTCAGTTGTTTGATTTGGATAAATAAAAGCTTATTTTTATATACAGAGTGGCCCACCGAAAACGAAACAGACGCGTTTTCAGGTTTTCAGATGCTTAAAAAAAAAAAAACGCTCAGACAGGTAAATTTTCTTTGGAAGGGGGATAATCTTTTAGCTATTTGTAGTCATCTAGTTGCAACCCTAAGGGTAGGGGGGGAGTAAGTTCTCCATAAAATTTTTAAATGGAAAGTTGTATTTTCCTATCATTTGAAAGAGCAATCGATGAGCTTTACAGATGTGTTTGAATTTTTGAATTCTGATCATTACTTTCCGAGTTATTGAGCTCTGAATATTCAAACTTTTTGCATTTTTTTTTACCGGGTCTGTAACTAACAAAAAGCGAAATGCTCCAAACCGAGTAGCTATTTCAAAATTTTGCAAAATGTTTCAGTATTTTTTAAGCAACTAATCTCCAAGGTGACATAAAAAATGAAGAAAGTTTGAATATTCAAAGCTTACTAACTCGGCAAGTAATGATCAGAATTCAAAAATTCAAACACCTCTGTAAAGTCCATCGATTGCTCTTTGAAATGATAGGTTTGAAAATAACACTTTCCATTTAAAAATTGTATGGTGATCTTATGGTGAATTTTATGGTAAAGGGGGGGGGGGCTTTTAGGATTGCCACTAGGTGACTACAAATAGCTAAAACATTTGTCTCCCTTCCAAAGCAAATTGACCTGTCCGAGCTTTTTTTTAAAAAAAAAGCGTCTAAGTACCTGAAAACACGTATATTTTGTTTTCAATGGGCCACTCTGTATAAATATCTGAACGCATTTTTAGTATAAGCTAGGAACTAACACTTGTAAATAATACAGACAGCACACTTCACATAGAAACCAAAAATATGGTCGAAGTAGTTCGAAAATAGCAACTGTGTCTGTATCTAGTGAACAGACGACAACACCCGCACCTAATACCGGTAAACGATACAATGCAAGAAAAAATAAACAAAGAACTTCGACAACGGTTGCACCTGAAGCCGGTGCAAGTTTTTCAAGAAGAACGTACCGACCGAAAGTGCAAGCCTCAACGGTAGAATCAAACGCCGCCAGTACCAGTTTATACAAATTCACGTTGAACAGATTACCGGGAAGATGGCAGTACAAAACAACCGCGAAACCGCGAATATCAATTAGAAAACAGGCCGAGGACGAACAAAACGAAACACAGGGTACGACACCGAATTCCCAGCAGGACGTTTCCGTTTCCGTGGGCAACGACGTCGTAACACCTCAAGCGAAATCCGACGATGGCGAGGGTTTGGTCGGTTCGGAATCCGTTGCCTCAATTATCGACGATGAAAGTTCGACGGAAAATAAACTCGATACGCCGTTTCCCTTAGAAACTATTAAAGTGGAAATTTCTACGCCTCCGGATTTCAATGATATTTACTACGAAATAGCCACAATTAAATCACCCTACATTTTTAAGGTAAAATTTTTTTTTATTAGTTTTTAACTCGTAAACTAGTCAACACATTAAAATATGATTGAATTATTTTTATTGATACATTCTTTATTATTATTTTCTAAGTGCTAACCATTTTTTTTTAATGTTTATTTTTGTTCAGATCGGCAGCGTCAAAAACACTAGATACGTAACAGTCACATCGACGTTCGAAAAAGTGTTGGAAAGGACCGAAAGTACAATAATACCAACCATATCCGAACCGTTGACGGAGAATATTTTGGCGACAACCAGCAACTACGGCAAAGACAATAACTTCCTAGATTCTAGCATTGCTACGCTTCCACCTTTATACTTAGCGTCTGATATGGAGACTCCACCCCTAGAAACGGTAACAGAAACTTTCAGCACGACACAAACAATGTTGAAAACACACATCTTGCCAGTAGTAAAGGGTGGAAATGATACAGCCAGTTACACATTAGTACAAACATACCTAGTTTCAAGATTGGTAACTGCTACTAAAACACTACCACCTATGGATGCGTACCATTTCAATCCCAGCAAAACTCTAAACGAATTCAACAGTCATTTGGACGAGGCTGGATCGGAATTACATTTAGAACTGGAATTCGGCGATGAAAACGATCAAGACGACGAAAGACATTTAAAAAGGGCCTTTGCGGCGGATTTAGACCTCGCTAACATTGGATCGGATTTCGACTTATCGGACGATCGAACGAAGCTTCTGGAAAGCCACATACGTGCAAAGAAAGAACGTCACGCCGCTACTCCAAAGCCGCACATTCCAGATCCAATTCCGACGCCCGGTTTGACTCCGGAACAACTGCAACAATTGGCATTTTTGCGACTGTTAAATCCAGCAGCCGCTGGATTGAATAACGGACAAGTAATAACTACTTCTAAACCGGTGTTGAAAGTAGAAACTGTTTACGAATCGCATGTAATTCCAATCGTTAACGGGGCGAACACAATTTTTACCACAATTTCTAAATCGGTGGGAATGGTAACCAAAACTGAATATGAATACGGAACAAGTCAAATACCTGCCATCCCAATACAACCAGTGAATCCACTATTCCCACAGCAACCACAACAGCAGTTTGCGGTTACGTCATCGCCGGTTATTCAAAATACGGTTGTCACTGAAACAAACAGTAAAGTTTTGAAATTAACTTTTGGAGCTAAAACTGCTTATACTACGATTTTTTCTACGAAAGTAGTTCCAACTGTTTTGACGACGTACATGACGGCGTCAGTACCAGTTCAACATAATCCAGGAGCCTTTCCTGGATATTTTCCAGCTCCGTATCCACCATTTCCATACGTCGGATAAAGTGCGCCGAAATATTTAATTTAATTATGTGCGTCTTTCAAAAAAGACAATGACTAGGTGATTTGCGCCATATTTTATTAAAAAGTGACTGGCCTTTGTGCAATAACAAACTCAAATGTAAATTTTTCCCCAAGATGCATAAATCATAATATTGTACATATATACATAAATCATTCCAAATGTATCTTATTTTCTATACTTTGTAATATAGTGTAATTTTTTTGTAATATAAAAGCAAAAATAAAGTAATTTAAGTGAAACGCAGTTTGTTGACCGTAAAAATAACGCCTAAACTAGAAATCGATAAGTAAATCAAGCTTATCTCGAGGCAGATTAGATAAGGGCAGACAGAGTTGGCGAAATCGGGAATGCGACAGTTTCTACGTAATGGCTCCCTCCAGTCATTGTATTATTCCAGAGAGAACCCTGCGACCACTTCACACAATCAATACAACATCTCTATGCTGATAAACAAACTTTGCACATTTTCAACATTTATATACGGATTGAAGAGTTTTGATTGCTTACAGATGAAATTTTCTAAAGAAATTTGAATCAGATTTTCTTTCAAAATATGTATGTATTTAAATATTTTTGTGTTTATATGAAAATCTGGTTTTCGTCGTATCGCTGTATATAAATAATCTAATCAGTTTAGATAAAATAAATTTTATTGCAAAATAATATCTGGCTAATACATGGTTGCAATATATGGTTATTTTTTTATAATTTTGTTTTATTTATGTATACAGTCTGTTCACGGGAAAATTCTACAATAGCTAACTTTTTTATATAAAGAGATACAAACTTGGTTAAATGGACAAAGATTAAGTACCATGCAAAGCGCATTTCACGCAATAAATTATAAAACAAAAGAACATCGCGTTGCTAAGATACAAGCATAACTATTAATTTTTTAAATTGAACACCCTGTATATTTTTATATTTTTATGTTGCTCTAGTTGCCTACTATAAGTAATTGTAAGGCAATTTTTCTCTAAGATCGCTAGTTAAGGAACAATAATTTCTTTCATTCTGGTTGTTCACGAATTATTCTACAATAGCTAACTTTTTTATTTAAAGAGATACAAACGTTGTTAAATGGACAAAGTTTAAGTACCTTGTAATGCGTATTTCGCGCAATAAATTATAAAACAAAAGAACATCGGGTTGCTAAGATACAACGATAACGATTAATTTTTTAAATTGCACACCCTGTATATTTTTATATTTTTAAGTTGCTCTGATTGCCTGCTATAATTAATTATAAGACAATTTTTCTCTAAAACCGCTATTAAAAGAGTTTTGGAGAAAATAATTTTGCAAATTTCATTATAATTATAATAGTGGTAAATAAATAATTTATAATAATTTCTTTTATTATTATTGATGTGAGATGCATAATATATATTGATGCAGTCCGAAGGATGAAAAACATTTATAAAATAAATTGTTGCAAGAGGAGGACCGATAACAATATTTCTTTTTGGTTTTTATTATTTTATTACTTTATTTTTTAACTCCTTGACTAGCGATCCTAGAGAAAAATTATCTTATAATTAATTATAGCAGGCGACCAGAGCAACTTGAAAATATAAAAATATACAGGCTGTTCAATTTAAAAAATTAATGTTTATGCTTGTATTTCAGCAATGCGATGTTCTTTTGTTTTATAATTTATTGCGCGAAATGCGCATTGCAAGGTAGTTAAATTTTGTCCATATAACCAACTTTGTATCTCCTTAAATAAAAAAGTTAGCTATTGTAGAATAATTCGTGAACACCCAGAATGCAAAAAATTATTATTTTTTTTAACTCCTTAACTAGCGATCCTAGAGAAAAATTGTTTTATAATTAATTATTGCATGCAACCAGAGCAAGTTAAAAATATAAAAATATACAGGATGTTCAATTTAAAAAATTAATAGTTATGCTTGTATCTTAGCAACGCGATGTTCTTTTGTTTTATAATTTATTGCGCGAAATGCGCATTGAAAGGTACTTAATCTTTGTCCATTTAACCAAGTTTGTATCTCTTTAAATAAAAAAGTTAGCTATTGAGGACTGTTCCCGTGAACAGACTTCTGTTTTTTTANAAAAAAAAACAGAAAAATTAAAGAATAACCTCAAATCTAAACTCTTCATAACAGAGGACTACGACAAGGAGTCCCAATATCATCTTATGTATTTAATGTTCCTTTGGCAAAAGTAATCGGAGATTCTGGAATAAAACGAAATTGAAATATTTGCCGACGATCTAATAATAATCTCTAAATGCAAAAAGTACATAAGAAAAAAGATGGGATTAAAAATCAATCAGCAGCAAAATTATTCGGAAATTGGAATAAAAATCAACAACACAGAAGAAAAAAGAAATCTTATAGAAGTACAAGAAATGAAAATGAAAAGTACAGGAAATAACAGAAAATTAGGGAAAGAATTACAAGAACAAATTAAAGCACTAAATTTCTAGAAGTTATAAGACCGTGTCCAAATGTGACGTATGCATATGAAACACGGGTGCCAAATAGAAAAAAAAAAGCGAAAATGGGGAAGGAATATACTGTGAAACATTTACGGAAAACTGAAAACAGAGGAAATGGAGGAAATGAAACAATAAAGAATTAAGGAACGCACTTTTCTGTTGATACTCAAAATTAATATACCACTAGACGTCAAAGATCTGCACTGTAAATTTTATCAATAACTAAAAACATTATCAATTGAACATTTTTTACAAATAAAAATGAGCAACTTTCTATTTAAATATTAAATCTTGTAATTTATAAATTTACAAACTTGAATGAGATAAAAGTTACAGGAAGTAACAAACTTTTATTTTAATTATAAAATAATGTTATGATTGCGACGCGGTATCCAGTTCAATAATGCAAAAGATTACAGAAACAAGATATTATGATAATTTAATAAAGTCATCAAAAAACGAATATAAAACTTCGTGGGGTATAATTCAGGAAGTTAATGAATGAAGGACATCTGTTGCCAATATAAGTACCTACGATGATACTTAATTTACAAAGTAATTTCACTGTAACAGCTGATATATTTAATAAAATAATTAACATAATGACGATTTAAATAAAAGTCGTTTATATCTTCAATCTGGCAATGTAGATGAAATTAAATTATTCAAAAGAATGCAATTAAAAGTTTTGTATTGATCTGTGCTTTGTTTATTGATGATGTTAATTCTTTTGGATGTATTACAAATTCATGTCTCACCGAAGGAAAAATCAAATATACTTAATTAAACGCTGGAACATGTGTTATATCAGTGTCTGGCGCTCGCATCGATAAGAAGATCCATGCTGGGGGACTTCTGGCTGAGTATGGTCAGGCTAAGCGACACCTCAACTGGTAAGGTTCTCAAGCTGATCGACACCGTCGGCTGGCCTGAGGACTAATGGGGAGCAGGAGACGCTCTGGAAGAATGGTAAAATGGGCCCTTCTTAGAGGCTTAAGTGCTAGAGTGGCCTTTGGACCACACGTCCTCCAAATCTTGAAATCCAGAATCCAGACTTAATTAAATAAATGGAATACACAAAAAAGCCAACAGCATCAATAACAATTATGGACCAAAGGTTTTCGAGTAAATGTCTTGAGAAGATTTTGAATGTTGCTTTCCAAAATGATTCTCAATTTCTTAAATTTGTAAATATGACCAGTTAATTGGACCTTTCTTACATCTCATTATTCTGCTCTAAATTTACTCTTGAACCAAAATTATTGTATTTTTAGATTACGTGCATTACATGCATGGTCAATTTTTTATAATACCTACTTAAAAAATATACTTCGTTATATTAACTTCTTTCGTAAAAAAAATGTTGTGCATTCAACAAAAAATTATGAATTATTAATAAATAAATTGTCTGATTGACACTAAATCTATCTAAGACATACGAACAATATGAACATGTTCAAAGCCTTGGGTTTATTAATGACTTTAGCAAACTTTGTGTTGTTTGTAAATGACTTGTTTACTCACCGACTAAATGCACTTAAAATCATTTACAAATAAAATATGTACCATTAATTACTTATCATCACGAATTATTCCGGTAAACTGATGCTGTGCACTTGCCTGAAACAAGGAAAATAAGAAAACGAAAATTTATGTATACGATTCTGCGTTATTCAACAAGAAAACGATTTTCTTTTAATATGATTTATATAATGCACAATTCGTTATTTGAAATTTATGCAAAACATTTCTCAAGCCAACTGTCTTTATGAGTAATTATTAATGTCGTAAAATGGGTTTTCGTCATAAATATGCGCTGTATTACACAAAGGGTTTATTAAATGTAATACGTAATAAGAATCCGTGAGTTCGTTTGCATTATACTAATTTAAATAATTGCTAGGTGATTAGTTATCATCTTTGATTTGATAAATTTACAACTATAATATGAAAAATTAATTTAGGATTTATTATCCTAATCTTTAAATATAAAAATTACATTTTTTTGTTGTTAATTAACAAAATAAATCCTATTTCACTCGATATTTCTTTATGCTGTTTACTTATGGTAAATCTTGCAATTCTATTATTAAAATGCTCGTAAGTAGAAAACTTAACTGTGAAGAAATGTGTACCCAATTTACACTCTTCCTTAGAAGGTTATAATCACTACTTTCATCACACCATAACTGATATTTATCGTCGAGTAATTATTATTATTGGGGCAAGTGGTGAGAGGGAACCAAAAGAAAAAAGATATTACACTTTTCATGAAAACTCCTACTTTTACAAATAAACTACGATTTTCAAAGAAATTTTATTCCAATTGAACAAGTTGTTAAATGTTGCAAAAATACGTTTGGCAATAATATTGCAGTAAAATCCATTCATGAAAGAGATTTTGATATTTTTATTTGTAACAAATAGAACCTAAATTGCGATAATAGGATTTTAGATTCGGACAAATGAAATGAGCCACATTAACCTTTCTGGCCGTTTTTAGCCCTTAAAATATCTTCATGGATCATTTAAGCATATACTTATGAGACAAAGAGATGTAAACACAAACTGTTTACGAACTTTACTCAGTAACCTAATATTACGAGTATATAAAATGAAACAATTAATTGTTTAATAGTTTTGTAAACTGACATTATTCGATGTCTTCTGGTGCTCAATGTTTTTGTTAAGTAAAAATGCACACATTATTAAAATAAAGAGATATACAGACGTTTCAGAAAAGCGTTGGTAACTGAT
>JAFFZR010013057.1:0-15834 GCA_018397195.1 Lethrus apterus | reverse complement strand
ATAGTTAACGGTTTCTGCAAATAAACAAGCAGACAATTGTCAGTCCAAAGTAAATGTTAATACGTTGTCAGTTGATATATCCTATCTATCCGAGTGTATCCTATTTATCCGTGAGTGATATTATTCTTGCGAACAAAAAGCTCTAACAAGATGACTTCAGGGAACGAGTTCCTTGATTCTCCATGGTGGAATCGTATTAATTTCTCCTTTGAAAGCCATATTTAATTTAGAATTGAAAACATCGACTTTCCCAAAACTTATGGAAAATATAAGTATGTTCCAAAAGGTGGTTCCAACTTGTGTATGAAAAACTATAGGCCAATTTCTCTACTGTGTAACTTCGCAAAGTTTTAAAATGGCTCTGCATTCTCGTATTTATCCATAATTAAGAAGTACATTTCATTTTGCAACATGCCCTCATGAGAAACGCTTTACCAACTTGGAATACTTCACCCAATTCACTTCAAACATCGTAGAGACAAAGGGACATGTCGATGTAGTCTATATAGATAATTTCAAAGGTGTTCGATCGCACAGACCACGAAATACTCATACTGAATTAAGATCTTTTGGATTCAGTAAATCACTTATATCCTTCTTCACTTCATCTTCTCAGCAGACTATAAAATATAAGTATATAATATATATAATTTAAATCTTGTACATTCTGCGCCACAACAGAAGTATCCCAAGGTTCCAACTTAGGTCCTACGTTGTTTCTTTTATCTATCGATGATCTTCTCGATGATAAATGTATCTTTGCTGACGACCTAAAATATTTAAGTACGGCCGAAGATTGCCTTACTAATTTCCAAATCCAAATAAATAAAATTGTACAACGCCATTTAATCTCAAACCAATGTGACATAAATTACAGTTCTTTGCCGGATATTATAAAAGTAAATATATTTTGTCTAATTGCTAATTAAGGCCACTTATTTATATGGACAAATTTTTTTGTTTGTGAAGTGCAGTCAGCCATTTTGTTTTATTGGATTCCAAAGTAAATACTTCCACGTTTTGGCCGAATCGAATAATATTAACAGGTGGCGACATAAGCTCAAAGTTTTACGAAAAATAACAAGTTTATTTTCAAAAAAAAGTGAAAATATATTAAGAACTATTAGTTATGTGAGAGAATAGTTCAACTTGATACTGAATTTACATTTTGAGAACTACTTGTGTGCGTCTGTGTGTGTGGGGGATATTTAAAACATCAATATATAGTGCTACACTGCCGCGGTATGACAAATTTACAATCGATAGCTCTAGTTCAGAGCATTTTTTCGCTCGTTTACGACCCCTCTTAGCTATTTTTTTGCAACCTTTCAGCTCAAGTCGCAACTTGTTAGCATATTATCCAATCGGGATAAAATGAAGGCAGTTCTCAAAAATTGATAGTTCCAAAATAAGTGGGGGGTATATTTCTTTTTTAAAAAATTTTGTTTTGTACATAATTAAGTTATACCTTGTAAGTATAATATGTGTTTATTTAAACTTAGGTCAAGTTTTGTCCTCTTTAGATTATTGTATTCTGTTGGACAATAAAATAATTAATATTAGTATTTTATTGACTTCCTAATTATATTACAATCTACCTACAACTCTAGCAGAAATTGCGATATTATTTAATTATTAGCACTAGGAATTTCGGAAACTCGCAGCATGGTGGACCTTTAAAAATAACGTTCCTACTCGTCAAATTAAATCTACACTCTTTGCTCATGGAAGTCATGGGGAATTTGGTTTAACTTGATAAGTAGTCAAGTCTTCTCCAGGTTTATGGTAGGATTTTTCTATAATTCCCTTTTTTAAGACGTATATTGTTTCTCCATAGTATAGTCTCTAATTTTGTTTCCAACCGTTGTTCATGTTTCAGCATCTCTTGCTCTTTCTGCATTTGGTACACACGTTTTTTCGTATTGTAATCCGTTTAATCGACTGTTTTTAGTCTTATAAAAATGATTACGCTCAAATAACAAAGAATATCACTATTTTTCTTAGCTAAAACCAAAACAAACTGCATAAACTAAAAAGTAAATGAAGCGTAAGAAAAATTTCTAATTAACGTTACCCCCACAAATCTGCGCTAACTAAAACCAAGCCAGACTGTTAAATGAATCGAATCATTAATCATATAATTTTAAATTTTTTTTTTTTAATTTTTATACATTTAAAGTATATATTTATACAAAATAATAAAACGTGCCGGATAACGTATTCAGGAATCACATACAATGCGATTAGATTGTGGTAACTTTGTGGAAATCGCTATTTACTGACGCATTAGTACGTTTTTAAAGTAAATTGTAATTTTTTGTTATTAAAATTAACAATTTATGGTAATAAAATGTTATGCATGTCTGGCTTCGTTTTAAACGGCAATATTCCGGAAATAAGCCTATGGTTCGTGACTTTACCATATTTGCACAACATTCATACAGTTTAATTTTATTCGTTCTGCATTCGATATTCTTGACACGGATCTTGATACAATCACATAAATATTACAATAAAATAAGTTGCACATAACAGTTAAGAATGGTGAGTTTATTGTATTTATGAACGTTAGGTTATATGTGTTATAAATATTTATTTGTTTTGTTTTGAAACTGTATTATTGTTAAATATGATTGTGTGTAATTCGTATCTCAAAAGTACTATTATGTTAAAACTAAATGAGCGTTGATTTTATAACAAACCTATTAACAATTGTTAATTATATTCAATTTTTGCAACCGATGTGATTTATAGATTCAATTTAGATTTCTGTTTTACAGTTGACCAAAAATCTGACAGGTCTGACCGTGTAAATATGACAAATTGCTGTTACTTAACGATTTCATCTTATTTTTCATTTAATGTAACCATTGACGTTAACCCTACGCAAGTCACATGGGGTTGCAAGGGTGCATTTACACCCCTAAAGTATCGGTAACTTTACACAATAATAGTGACACATTAATAAAGGGTGAAACAAATGTTACTTTTTCTCCACATAATTAATTAAAATAATACGGGAAGTGTGAGAACCCCTTAAGTATTTAAATTGAGAACCCGCCAGTGTGTTATTTATCATGAAATACTAAATTTTGGTGTGAGGTTACCACCTATACTATACTATACCAGTGGCGTAGCGTCACTAAGGGGCGCAAAATGGTCCGCAAAACAAAAATTTCAAAATCTAGTCTTGTTTTCTCAATTACATTTTTTGTCTCAAATTTAAAGCCTAGCTTGAGCCTATGACTTTATTTATTTTACTTTATTTATTTATTAATTTGCGAGTATATTTTACATATAATATTATATGGTTTTCCAAATGGGGGGGGCTAAAAAGGTATTGTGCCCCGGGCGCGAGTTAAGCTCGCTCGCTACGCCACTGCTCTTGCCTAGGTTTTTACAAGATTTTTTTTTCTTACAATTTTTCCTATAAAAGGCCGAATGCATCTTCAGTCAGATTGTGACTCAAAGGAGAAAACCAAGCAGGACCTGTGGTAGTGGTCATCATCATCATCATCGGATTCCGGAAAGTGTTTCCGAGTGGTATGTTAGTGTGTTGTGTGCTGGTTAGCTATTGGATAAAAACAATTCTAATCAGCTGAGTGGATTTTAAAATTATATTGAACATTTATTTATCTTAATTATAACCAAGTGTAGTTATAGAATTTTGTTGAAACACAGTAAACATTTTTCATGATTAAAGGTTATGTTAAGGTATTGAATGATTGTATAAGGTTACAGGGAAGATTGCTCCTTGTACTGGTCAATGCTAATAAAATTTCAACATACCTGTTGGATCGTTTACATTTGAACGGTCAGTGCTATGTTAAGGTAGGTCATGGTCGCTGATTGGTTTTTGACAGTTTCTAAAAATAAATATTGGGTTGTTTTGATTCATACATTATAATCATTAGTAATTATTATTATAAGTGTATTTAATCACTTATATTTGAAGGCTACACGGGAATAACGATCAAAGTCACATTTTTCGACAAATAGAGATTTTGATGCCATCTTCAAAGCTATATATCTGCATTGTTAAAACCTCGAAAAAGTGATCACAGTCCGTAAAATAAGCCTGTAAAATAAGGATACCCTTTGGAAAAGCGATCAAAATCCCAACCGGTATAAGTAAAAACGATCAAAATCCACTTGCAAATGTTCGCAGCTTATACTGTTAAGGAACGTATTGCAGTAGAATAAACAAATTTTAAAAAACATACGTTTTATTTGTGCAAGTGTTATATAGTTTCAAAAATAAAAGTTTAGTTTTCTCAGTTTGCTTAAAATGTGACTTTGATCGTTATTCCCGTGCAGCCTTCATTTGGTATTCACTATAGATATATTTTAATAATTTATGTCATGTGCAAAAATCGGTGAAAACGTCGTGTGCAAAAACTCTTAAAGGAGGAAAGATTATTGAATTTACAAAAGTTTCTTTTCTATTCATAATATTTCTTATCATACGTAAGAGCACGAGTGCTCGACTTTTGCCGGAAAGATTTTTATTTTGTATGAGCAATGGTTGCTTGGCAATTAAACGAGACCAATTCGACGAAAAGGGCTCTTTTCCAAAGAAATTGGTCGAGTTTAATTGCCTTTAGCAATCATTGCGAATAAAAAAATCAAAATCTTGCCAGACAAAAGTTGAGCACGAATGCTCTTTGGTTGGAGAATTATCCGAATGAATTATAACACTGACATTTGTCAAAATGACATTTAATGTATTTTTAAAGTTGTCATGGCAAAACTATGACGTAGCGGCAAGAAAAGCACCATGAATCTTTTCACTATAAGATTATTCTGATTGGTGCATGTGATCTTAGTTTTAAAATATCATTGGTCCACGTCATCATGTGGATAATTCTCATTTAAAAAACACGGTAATATGACGCTAATAATTTGTATTCTATTCGTGTTTCCGGATAAGAAAATACAAACGATGGAAACACCTTTATGGTGATTGGATCGAACACATAGGTCAGTAGCTAAAATTACAAAATTTGTATCATTTATTTTTCACTGACGCGATTTAATATCTATTTATCCGCTCACACGAAACAATCCTTTCGTCGTAGCACCACCTGGTGTCGCGCGAACGCATTACACGTTATTTTACGATCGCGGGGACGTTTCCCCCGTACACGACAAAAATTGAATTTGTAATTGCCGGCCGGGCCAATATTACACGAGTCCTGTGTTTTTTTTTTTCATGGATTTTTTCCGCGCATCTAATTGGAGGACGCGGACGTCTGATGGAAAATTTAATTTGCAAGGACAAATAATAGGCGCTATCCGTCTAATTCATTTTTTTTGCGCCTCGCGAATTGAAAATTTTCCAATTTGATTTTCGCGTATTCTTTCGAGTGTCAATAAAGAGGATGGATTTTATTAGTTACGTTGAAAATTCGATGCTGTACGACCGTCGTTTTTTTTCCCATGATCGCATTTCGCTAATTGGATTTGTATTTTTGATCAAATTTAGTTCGTAGCGAAATCGAAAATTTAATCGGGTCACACAACATTTTGTCTGTTTCGGAAATGTTGAGCGTTACTTTTTGGATGGCGACGTAATTGTGTTTGTTTAATGAAATGACGCTATGGAATTCAAGTATCAATCAGTGGCGGATTAATGGATATCTATGCCACGACACGCAAGTAAGTTATGAAATCCAAAAGAATCCAAATTCGCTTGAATTGTATTTATTTTGAATTTATAGCCCCACTGAGATTAAAATAACTTTTCGGGGTGTGTTAACAAAAATATTATTATTAAATATTTTTAATGAAAACTATTTCGCAGCACAAAACATAATGTAGAGAAAACTTCATACAATTTATTCATAATTACAGTTAAGATTCTTTTTTAAAACAATTCATGATATTCCTTGTGATAAGTGTGGGGGCAAAATGTGTTTTGGAATTTATTGACCAACCACTTTCAATTTCTCTCGTTTTTTTCCACCGCTTTTCTAATTTAGGGTCGACTCTCAATTTCGTTGATTCGATAGACGTGAAACGGGTTACGCAGGAAAATTCGAACTCATTGAGACCGATGAGCTTGCAGTAATCAACGCATCTGTCAGGGAGACCGGCCGTAGAGGAGGAGTGCGGGTTCGCTGATTACTCGAGTAATCACCCGAGATTCTACCGCTTCGTGTGTGTGTGTGTGATATTTAATCACTTTTTGATAATTCATCACGGCAAGACGGTCGAAACGAATCAAAATGGCCGTCCGCTACCGCAAGTCAGCATTTTTATGTGATGCGAGGAGAGACGTTAAATCTACACCTTATCTGCGTAGCGCAGTTGCACATTGCATCATGCCTCGTTCCTACGGTCATTCGTCTCCATTGCCGTGGATTTGTACGGCGATATATCTGAAGGTTTCATCTTTTTACGACTCGACGGTTATTTATTTACATAACTATCGTAAAAGTTAACTTGCAGGATAATTACGGACAAATTATTTATATAAGTCTATAAATAAGATTGATTGCAAATAAAGAATATGCTATTATACCATTTATTTGATATTTAAAATGACTGAAGTTGGAATGTTGTGGACTTCTTCACGCAAAATGGAATATGTTCGTATATTCTTAGAAATGAAATTTACTAATTTTAAATATTTGGAATAAACATTTTTTACAACTTGACATCATGAACAAAGTATGTAGTTGTTTCTCAAAATTACTAGTTAAATTTAGTCGAGAATGAGTATTTTATTCGCAACGTCACATCATTTTTTTTTTTTTTTTTTAGAAAACTGACAAAAATACTTAATACAAAGTTTCTTAATTTTTTTGAAAAATCGCTTCATTAGAACGTGTTGGTATATTTTTGCAAATATTTCCTAAAATATTCCTTCAATGGTAGGTATTGAAGGAATATTTGACTACCACATTGCTAATTTTGAATTAATTTTATGATCAACAATTAATTTTACATTAAAGTTTGTTTTTTTTATATTTTGTTTATAAATACACGACGAATGTTTTGAAATGTAATAAGTTTTTAAATAAAAAAGAGAAAAATCCACATTCGCCATTCAAAGATTTTTTTGTTTTTTTGGACAGAATAGCCACCAATATATTTTTTTATCTGATTCGTTGTATGCACAAGCGTCTGTTTGTGAAGTAAACACAGAAAGCCTTTGATTGAACGTTTCAAGCATCGAAGAGCGACCCAAGGTCTCACATGTCACTCATCATGACATGCTAGAGCATTGTATGCAAGCATGTACAATTCTCGTCAACAACAACTGCAAATCATTCCGCTCTTCGAAACGCAATACATTCGCCGCGTTGTTGGGGTAAAATTGAAAACGTTTAGAAATTTAAACAAATTCCATTGGCAAGAATGACCTTTACAACATAAACGTTTTAGATACACCGATAAGTGGGAAAAGGACCACCTAAAATACATCTGCCCTTTAGAATTGAGTTAACATTGTAATAAACCATCCGAGAATGACTTACGAAATACGGTTTTAAACCGTTCTGAATGGTGCGCGTTAGTTTACAATGGAGACGCATAAAAGTCCCATTTTTTGTTCGTTTCCAAGGCGAGTAGCGAGGAATTAATATGAAAACAGAATTATCATAAAGATGCATATCACATACGGAACAGTTATACTTGGGTAATTGTTATTAATGATGGAAAGAACTGGCGCTATATATTATGCTGGTATTTGAGATACGTCAGCGTTTGTATGTTACAGTAAGGCAGATCGTATTTATGATGATTAATTGAAAACGTTAGTATTTGCTTTTCTACAGTGGGTTTTAGTGTTATGATTTTATTTTGCAGACAACTAGAGCCAATTTTTTAAAATTAAATGAAAAAATAATGCACAACCAGCTTTTTTCATACAATAAATTTTTTTAATACTCTTTTGATTATTTACAATTGTTTCACCTTTCCCCATAAACTAATATTACTCAAAACTTTTCTTTTAATCGAGACAGCGACTAAGATAGCAATCCAATTTATTAAAAGCAAATCGTTCTTTCTTTGTAAATGCTATTCACAAAATTTTATAATTGTGTTATGTATGGTTTCTTAGAGATATACATTCATACAGATTTTTGACGTTATATTGAAATCTTAATTACTCGATTTCATAACTTTTAAAGTGATCGTCGTATTGTGTAATAATTTCACGAAAAAAAAAACACGAAACAGTAGCGTTAGAGAACGAACTTCGCCCCCGAAACCCGGGATTTGCTTAGAATTACGAACGCTAGCTGCACAGTGAAAACTTTTCCTTAAAATGTAAATCATAAAGGCGCGCGTTTTTTATTTTCTCGATTTTCAATGTTCTCCAGCAAATGCGCTTTTATGTCTGGACCATTTCGTTCCGCCAATTGCTCAAACAATGCTGTCGACTTTTTGTTATGTAACTTTCTTCGTCGATGAGTAGTAGTTTCGTAAAAGTTATAAGTATACTAAGTGATACAAATTGCCTTCTTTGCCCCGTTTTCCTCACACAATGGGCTTCGAAATCTTTTGAGATGACGTTTCAAAGACGGTCGCATCATCATAACGGAAGCGTTACAAGTGCCAAAATTCGCATGAATTTACGACAATGAATTTTCTTTGTTCGCCATACAAGACGTATTTCAATGCCTAAGACATAATTACATACATAATTCAATAATCGTTATAATCATAAACTATTTTCACCACACATTATGTGGTTAAATTTCGCACCGATTTGTTCTTTGTTTCCACGCATTGTTGATATCGTTATGTCAATTTTGCCACAGACTCGATAAAAGTACAATAATCCAGAGTAAATGGAAAAATTTTGAATATCTGTCGTGTGCTGTGGAGCGACGAACGTGATAAGATTTTGATTGCGTTAGACGAGAGGCGCATTTTTTTTCTCGGGCACATCACACTTCAGCATACTTTTGGATTATTTTTTTATCCAATTACGAAGATTTTATAACGCCGGGGCGTGCAGTTTATTTCTTGCGTGTCGGAGCAATATCGAAAGTCGCGTTGTCTTTTCCTTCGAAATTAAATTTCTTTTATGGGACGATTTTTTTGCGAAAACGCGAGATAAAATGACTTACGAAACAATACTTTGGTCTCCAGCTTGTTTTCTATGTCGGTAATAAAATTCTCTATCGCCTTTGTGAGAATGGTATTTCGAAGTATATTGGAGAATCGTATTTCTTAATTGGAAGATTACGTCACTAAATCGGTGTTAACGCCATTTTCATATATTTTCTTTTTATTATTTTTGTATGTCAATTTTTAAATTGAATTTTGTGGATTTTAATGGTAAACTCAAAGAATAAAATAAAGAAATATAATAGAAAATTTTTAAATTTTTCGATATTTTTCACGAAAAATGATTTCAGAAAAACTGCAATAAACGATTGAATTGTCTTTTATAACTTATGTGTTTTATTTACTTTTATTACTTGATAAAAAAGGCTATTTTTTCATGTATATACCGGGTGTGCCAACTATCTGGGGTCGGTCTATTACGTCTTACCTATTCACTTTATTAAAAAATGTTTCAAGTAAAAGTTGTTTGGAGTCAAGTACTCTACACCATAAAATTATTCTAAAATATACAGGGTGTTTAGTTTTGCCTGTACGTTATACAACTTTGTTATTTTAAATGGAACACCTGTATATCGTCGCATTTTCAGATTCCCAGGAACAAAATAGGGAAAGTTTATACTACAGACCTCATACTAAAATTGAGCGGTTTTCGAGATATTCCACTTTTAGGTAAAAAAAAAATTAATTTAGGTAGTTCTCTTTAAAAATTAATAATGTTTTTATTAACTACGATTTTGTAACGATTCGTTGGCATAATGGTAACAATGCTTCAAGTTAAACAGTCAATACCAAATATCCTCGTTGTATTATACAGGGTGTTTCAAAATTGATAATGAATTGCAGCATCTTTAAAAGGCTAAAACTCGTTTTTTTTTTTCAAATGGAACACTTGTATATTTTTATGCCATTTGATCGAGTGTTAAGTTCTTTTTCGATCGCGTATAACATTCCCTATAGCTAAAATTAATTCTTTTTGAGTTATAGGTAATTAAGTATCCTAAAACCTGTATTAGACAAAATAAGATATAAGATATTTTCAAATTTAAAACACCTTGCATAATATAACGAGGATATTTGGTATTGGCCGTTTAACTTGAAGCATTGTTAGTATTATGCCAAAGAACCGATACGAAATAATCGTCAATAAAAACGTTATTAATTTTCAAAAAGATCTACCTAAGTTCAAATTAAATGTTTTTTCCTAAAAGTGGAATATCTCAAAAACAACTCAATTTTAGTATGGTGTCTGTAGTATGAACTTTCCCTATTTTGTAACGAGGAATCTGAAAATGTGCTAATATACAGGGCGTTCCGTCTAAAATAACAAAGTTGTATAACGTGCAGGAAAAACTAAACAGCCTGTATGTTTTAGAATAACTTTATGGTGTAGAGTACTTGACTCCAAACAACTTTTGCTTGTAACATTTGATAATTGGCTCGCCCGGTATATTCTGGTTAACAATCACTTTAGAATTTTAGTATAAACTACAGGTAATACATCATATCCAGATACTTACTATTCCAAAATAAATTTACTTCAAAGATATTACGTCAATGGTATTACTATCATATATCTTATTTTGTCTAACACAGGTTTTATGATACTGAATTACCTATAACTCCAAAAGAATTAACTTTAGCTATAGGGAATGTTATACGCGATCGAAAAAGAACTTAAAACTTGATCAAATTGCATAAAAATATACAGGCTGTTCCATTTGAAAAAAAACGACTTTTAGCCGTTTAAAGATGCTACAATTCATTATCAATTTTGAAACAACCTGTATAATATAACGAGGGTATTTGGTATTGACTGTTTAACTTGAAGCATTGTTACCATTATGCCAACGAATCGTTACAAAATCGTCGTTAATAAAAACATTATTAATTTTTAAAGAGAACTACCTAAATTAATTTTTTTTACCTAAAAGTGGAATATCTCGAAAACCGCTCAGTTTTAGTATGGGGTCCGTAGTACAAACTTTCCCTATTTTGTTCCGGGGAATCTGAAAATGCGACGATATACAGGATGTTCCATTTAAAATAACAAAGTTGTATAACGTATAGGCAAAACTAAACACCCTGTATATTTCAGAATAATTTTATGGTGTAGAGTACTTGACTCCAAACAACTTTTAAACATTTTTTAATAAAGTGAATAGGTAAGACGTAATAGACCGACCCCAGATAGTTGGCACACCCGGTATATCACTTTCAATTAATTTTATCAAAAACAAAATTAAAATTATGGACTATGACGATTCTCTAAGAAATTCAAATAATTCAGAGAGTAAGTATCAAACACGTAACTAATACATGGTAAGATACCAAAGTTATTTGATATTACCAAGTCTAACAAAACATAAAAATAGTTCAAGTTACTGAAGCAGTAAATGTCGATGCAGGATTGGCGTCATTACAAATGAATTCTAAACATTCTGTTTATCACATAAAGAAATGACACATCTATTTTATAACCCAACCAGACAAACATACATTTAAAAAATAAACGTGGCTATAAGATTTGCAATGACCTTACGATATACATACTTGGGTGGTTTCCAATCTTATCTTATATCGAAAATATCTAACACAAAAGTTTGAATATCATAAGGTCAATGCAAATCAGATCGTGTCATGAAACATGGATACTGTAAATCCAGATTAATTTCTGAAAGGGCTTAATAATTTCACACACAAGAATTTTTTGCCATTACCACTTTGTCTCCATTAAAAAATTTAAAAAAAAAAACAATGTATGAAAATATAAAGAAGGATGAAAATAATATATAAAATAAAATTTCAGAAAAGATCTCGAATGGGGGCCTTAAGATATAAAAAAAAACGTAAGTAGTCAAATAGCCAGTAGGAGAAGAAGTGATGAGATATAAATTATGTATACGGCGATGGCATAGTAATAACGTTGTAATACTAGAATAAAACTAATCTTACAAAACTGTAAAGTAAATCGAGAAAGTAGCTTAACACAAAAGTAATTAAAAAATATATATTATTTATTTATATTAAAAAATATAAATCCCAAATTGAAGTGAAACGTAATGCGTTATTTTAAAGCTCGACTCGTGCCTGATTATTTTCCATTTTTTCTAGAATATCAACCTTGTTCTAATTCAGCAATATTTTCTACAATTAGCCATGGCATTTTGTGATAATATTGAAATCAATACCAAGAATAATCACTGCAAACACGTGTTCACAAGTTAGATACATATCTACTATCGGGACAGAGTAGAAACAACAATGGTCCTGTAACACTTCCTTGTAGGAATGTGTCAAATTAAATATTTCCAGGTAAATATTTTCGATGCTGACAACAATTTTTCTATTTAATATATAATTTTAACGGATGTTTATATAAAATATAACTATCGACATATAATTTATTTGTTAATATTTATGTTAATGTTGATAATAAATTATCGGTCATGCTCGTTAACATCGAAAACACTCTCTAGTTCGTCAATACAATTTTACAAATAACTGCGGTTGTTTTCCATGTATAACTAAGTTAACCTTTAGGTCATATTTGTTTAAAAAATAAAATTATTGAAATGAAATGAAACTAACTGTTTACACAAACAATATGGTTTGTGGAAACATCTAATTTAGAATTTGATAAATAATGTATAATAAACGTCGACAAACATTTTGTAAATACAATATTTGACAAACCCACATAATTGAACAATTACACAGTCAATGTCATTCTGGAAGTCAAAACCCTATAATGGAAGGTTGTGGTTAACTTTTCTATTCTTAGCGCTTATTGAGCAGTTATATATCCGATAAATGAATGGAGAATGGAGGTGTGTCCAGTTACAACACAACGTAATGTGTCGCAACTACTCCGGACCTACGTTACAACTTACAACTAATTAATTATAAAAAAATCGAAAGCATATTATTAATGAGAAAAGACTATAAATTTGTATTTTTCGACCAATCAAAAACCTGTTTCTATAGTGATAACAATATTGTTATGTTAAACAAGTTGCTATGAAAATCCCTATATACTAAAACGTTCCTTCGATCGCCTCCACTCTTTCTGCTCCTTCATTTTCTCCCATTATTTAATCTCTTCTGAGTACATAAATAGGGCTGGAAAATGTTAGTGAAGCTAAAAAGCGTAGACGAATTAACAATTTCCAATAAATTGCATCAAAAATGCATCAATACAACCAAATTATTAAAAGTTTACTGACCACCTAATTTAATTCATTTTCTTAAAATATCAATAAATTAAAAATCACATATTTGCAAAATATGCATTAATATTTATTGTACTATTAATAACACAATAGAAATTAAAATTTATAACATTCAAAATTATTAAAAATAGTTGTTAAATGAACGGAAACGAATCAGTGGTACTGGAATCTATTTTAAATATTTATGACATAAAATACGTAATAAGTATTCTTGGTACTAAATTATCAATTCAGACGCACAGCGATTCAAAAAATGTGCGTCAGGGCTGACACAGTTAGAATTTTAAATTTAAATGTTTTATTCTATACAAAGAAGGTCATTGTTAAATGACGAAACATAAAAATTTCTAAAACATATTTTTTATAACAAATTCAATTGGTGTGTGTTTCGAAATCTTTATCAGTTAATATTTCAATGTCAATACATTTTTCTATGGAAATAGAAATATCTTTTACTATTTTCATAGAAAAATGTATTGACATTGAAATATATTAATGACTTGATAAAGATTTCGAAATATATACTTATTTATATATTTTGTGTGTCCTCAGCATGATAACAAGGGGATATATATTTTAACGAATGGGGGGATTTGTATTTTAAAGAATGGGGGGGATTTATATTTGAACGAAAATGTGCATAATTCTATTTTATAACCTTTTTGTTGTATAGTGTAGACACATAGGTACACATTATTTTATAAAACTATGATGGAAGTATGATCATTTTAATTGTTACTTTACATGGCCATATTTAATATTTTCTTGTGCAATAATACAGGTTTACTTAAAGTCTATTTTATAGACCCATATTCGATTACTATTTGCGTGTACAATACGTGTAATAATACTGAACGTAAATATATCTATATATTGTACAAGAAAATACTTCTAGAAACTGTGTATGTCCCCCAAAGTTTACTTTACAAGGTTATACTCTATTAATATTTTCTTGTACTATAAATGTGCCCTCAGGATGGCAAATGTAAACATAAAGATGTGGTAAAGAGATTTTATTGAAGACTGTATTGTGCAAGAAAATATTACGAAAACTTGACCCCGTAAAAGATCTTTACTTTTTATTTTGTTCCACAATACACTTTACCACGTAACGTTTCTATATTTATATTTGTGATAATACAGTCTTTATAACGTGAGGGCCACTCTACAAGGTTATTTGTTTATAAAATAATCTATGATTGCAAGTAGTAAAGATTAATTAATATGCATTGTTCACGCCCACATCCTATTCAAAAATATTTTGAAAAAGCTCTAAAGCTTGTGGTATTTTATGTTGAGGATGCCCAAGTCGCAAATAGCTAAAAATAGAAATTCATGTAAAAATTGCTAACGCCTTTTTGAAGCAAAACTCCTGCAAAAAAATTAACGATCTGGTTTTAGAAACCACCAATTAGCATAGAAATTACAGAAATTAAATTATTAGTGTCAAATTCTTGGTTGATAGAATACTTATCTTTTTTTTTTTCTTTCTTACTTATTGTAATAAATTTATTACTTATTGTAATAAATATATTTTATTGCACAATTTGAGTTTTAATTTGGTTGACGCTCAAGAAAGAAAAAAAAAGAAATTAAATTTTTATAATCAAATTTAGATTTTATAACACAAGTTCATATTTACGTAGTACTTTTTAACACCATTATTTTATAATAAAATGGGGATGTTTTCAGCAAATTGATTTATTCAATTTTTTAAAATTGCATTAATCTTTTCAAAAAATTCGCTTTACTCACATAATCACATAATCTTCATTCTAAAACATCTTGTTCGAGTTATAAACTACATATACAAGTTTATGTAATATACTTTTATCCAACATTTGCTTATTTTAAAAGTATGATTATGAATTAGGGAGGTAATAACAGGATGTGAAAGTATGTGTTTTTAGGTATATGTATATGGAAAGCAGAAGTATATATGAGAACACTGGGTGAATTGCAAAAATGCACAACAGAAACAAGAAAAACTAAAAGTGACAGATTCTGAAGAAGTGAGAGTGAGAAGTGAGAGAAAAGTATCTCCAAAATATATTTTATAATTTGTTTTGGAGGAGTGTATACAGCGTGTGTAAAAATTCGCGTGCAAGCTTCACGTGGCGTTGTTCCTCGAACAAAAATAAGTCAAAAATTCCTTTGCAAAAAAGTTCGTAGACGCACGGTTACTCCTCAGCATAACAATTTAAAAAATGTAAATTTGGCAACGTTGTATTTTATAACCACAAATATCAAGCAACACACCTTTTAATAGACTACTCTATTTAGAAACAAGCAATGAAATAATTACAGTGATGCATTACTTAATACTAGAGTAAATGTTCGAAGTGACCGCCATTTTTTTTCAATACTTGCAGCAGCTCTTAGTGTAATGGAATTTTGAACATTTTGCAACATTTGCTGAACCGCATTTCGAATACTTTGTTCTAACTCTCCAATGGTTTCTGGTGGCGTTTGATAAACTATGTTTTTGATAAATCCCCACGCAAAAGAATCCAAAATATTT
>JAFFZR010013056.1:0-10227 GCA_018397195.1 Lethrus apterus | reverse complement strand
TTCTTAATGTCAAATTGACGTTTGTCAAAAATGTTGTCCAAACAAATCAAAGCTTTTGTTTTAGAATTCTGTTTTTGAAATGGAAATGAAACAGTAAACGGTGAATGACAATATTCTTACGATGCCTGTTATGAAGAATTTCAGGAGCACTTTCCTATTGAACATTTTTGACAAACGTCAATTTGACATTAAGAAATAAATAGTGGTTTAAGTAAAGACATGCCGATTTTTGTTCATGGCTTACTTTGACTAATTTTTTTTTCGATCTCACTGTAGCTGTTTATGAACTCTTTGTGTTTCTTAAAACTACACTACACTATTTTCTTCCACTCCTTTCTGTCATTTACTGTTCTTCTCCATTGACTTAATTTCAAAGCATTTAGCTCATTCTCCACTTGTTCTAGCCACAGTACTTTGGGTCTTTCTCTTAGTATTCCGACTGTAGGGTTCCATTCTGTTATTAATCTAATGGGTGATTCTCTTTCCTTTCTAAATATAAGTCCACACCGCGTGATTCTTTGTATCTATATTTTTCTGTTTTAGTAACCTAATTTTCTTTATCCTTTTTTTGGGCCCACTACACAATTTGACATTTTCCGTAGAATTTTATTTTTTTAAATAATATGCTTTAAAAAAAAATTTTTTTCGAAATGTGTTAAAAACAAACAGCGATATAAAAATTTGTTGTTGTTAATGAGCGCTAAATTACTCAACGTCTTCTCAATTTAACAATCTTCTCATCACAGTCTACAATACAATTAAATGGACTCACCCTGTACAAAAAGCATTGGTATAATGAAACTTGTATTTTTATTGGCGCTTCTAATACGGAAGTCGGTTAACCGACACATTACATTTTAAGAAAAGCCACTGGATGCTTGACCCACATAGCAAATTTCGTTTTCCGTTTCGACGAACCAAACTTTCGAAACGTTTACGACGTGTCCCTTCAATCGGCCAGAAAAGTAAATTTTCGAAACGTTTACGATTTGTTTTTATTGCACCAGAGCCCTATATATTTCAGTGACAATGGTGACCAACTTTTACGATGGTTTTCACCAATAAAACGGCGTTTTTTTTCTTCTCTACTTGCACACACTTCTGCCCAGAATTTATTTCATATTTTCCTTGGAGTTTTATTATTATTTACGATGTTGGAACCGCATGCGGTCGCGGTTTCTGGTCGATTTTGGTTCGAAACTACAAAGAAATCTTTGACTTTTAATATCTCGGGTGACCGAGATTCGGAGATCGGCCTAATTTTTATTGGGGTCGTTTACTGTGTTTACTCGTCTGTTTTTTTTTTTTTTTTGTATGGTGGAATCATTCATTTGCGCGTTTCTCGCCGATTATTCCAGTCAAGTCGGCACGCAAACGGGCCCCGATTGGTTTTTTGTTTGATTTTGTGCGCAATCCGCGTGCAGTCGCCAACTACATCTGTCGATCCATCGAAAACCAAAGAGACGGAAAGAATCGTTCAGTGGTCGAAAATAAACGATTTTTGTGTTTTCTTTGCGGATTCGCGGTGCAAAACAATACGCCTAGGGGAGGAACGGGCGCATTGTTTTTTCGCCGCGGCCTACTACTTAATCATTACATCACAATACGTGTAAATATCGCTTTAGAGACGACGGACGATAATTTGTGGGAAAACCAAGGGTAAAATAGAACAGTCAATATTTTTTTTACAAAAACTTTTCGCTTGCAATCTTTGAAGTTTTAAAATTGTTTTAATTCATTTCTGTTGCTTATCTTTTTGTAAAAAAAACAAATTCGGCAAAAAAAACGTCAAATTGTTTTTCTAAAGAATAATAATAGTAAGAATAGTAGTATTAGGCACGTAATCGTGATTTAAATTTTTGAAATTTTATTGGAAAGACTTACTATATTTATCAAAAAAATAATAATAAAATTTTCGATATTTTCAAATTACACGTATCGTTTTGTAAAATTCGTCCGAAATTCTCCAAAACGTTTCCAACGGAGAGTTGACTTCTACATTGTGCCCCAAATGAGAAACGTAAACCGCCGCGGGACATCCAATATTTACTTGTTAACGAGCCATATAATATCCAGGACGTCATGCCGTCTCGAACAGTAGGGTGATTGACATCTGCCCAAATTTTATTACGCACATTGTTGCATTTAGTCCGGGTCGCTTTATAACCTGTCGTAAATAAAAATTCCTAGAGAACGACTAGAGTCGAAAGTCGTAAAAGTATATGGGGACGGGTACACCGAAAGTTGACCAAAATTCATTACCAACGCGCCCTAAACATTAACACAAATATAACTTAAGATTTGCTTAATTTTCCACTTGAAATAAAAAGTAAGTTAACTTGATATTTTTTTGTTCCCTTTGGGGCCTTGGCAGTTCTGATAATACAGACATAAGATAAATTATTCCAACACAATTATGACAAATTTCAAAAATACCATCCTGGCTTTGATTAAATCTGTGATTAGTTTGGAAAATTGTCGTGATTATGGGACACGCTGTATATATAGATAATATTAACAGATTAATGAGAGGCGCGTCCCGTAATACCATACACTACGAAGGATACACGTTTCAAAAAAAAAATAAAATAAAATAAACCCATTTCCGTTTTTATCGCCGACTTTACGATTTTTCCTAATTGTTAAAATTCGATAATAAAGCCCGGTTCTCACCGAACCGAGAGCAAACACGAATTATGCGACATAAAACCAACAAACTGGGAGCATCGAGCGATTTTATGGGACGTAAAAAAAAATCAAATAAATCAAACGAAATTGCTCATTTTTTTTCGAGGAAATGCCACGAGTGTCGTCCAATCGGACGTGTTTACCTAACAATTTTTAACAAAATTAACGTTCGCTTGAAATATATGTGTCTGCGTCTGTGGTGGAGATCTCGTTTAAAACCACGACATGTTGGTGTCGGAAATCAGGATTAAGTTTAGAAATACGACTTTGTTGACAACGAAATCTCCCACAAAACACCATAATAAATATTCGAAAGCTGGAAATGTCGGGATTAACTAGTTTTGTTTTTCGTTTCAGGGGGGTTCGTATAAACAACAATTCTAAATAAATAATTCACAAATATATAAATAAAAGTTTAATCAATTTCAAATTGTATATTTTATTTATTTATTAGATATATATTAGATTTGGGTACGCCAAATATTTATACCTGCGACCCCCCTTCTTAGAAAAATAAATTAACTTAATCTGAAAATTTCACGATCAACCTTTTGTACAATTATGATTTTGATGAAACCGTTATTTTTCACGTACCCTAAATAAATAAAAATAAAACACCGAAAATGTGCACGTCAACACGAGAAAATCGATATTTTATCGTTAAAGATATTATTCAATTTTTGTTTATTTTTTGTGTGTCCCCTACAAATTTTAGATAGTTTTTAAATGGATTTTTTTTCTAAAAATAGTTATATACAGTATTCCATAATAAAAATAATAATAGTAGAAAATTACAAAAATATATATTTTTATCCAAAAATCTTTACCAACAAAACTCAACTTTTATGAGTACCAATAAGACGTCATATTAAAAAAATTTTTAAATTATTTGAAAAATTTCAATAAATTCCCTCGAAAAAATTTGTGAAAAAAATGTTTTCATATTTGACGTCGCCAAACACGAAAAATAAATTCGTAAATAAAATAAAACCATAAATAAAAACGAAACGACGATTTCGAATATCCGATTTCAATTTGTGCAATATTTATAGCGGCGTTTATTAGGTCCGGCGGGGTTAAACACGATCTCCGACGCTAGGCACAATCGCCCCCCCCCCTCAACCAACCCCATTTACGCGTATGGTTTCCATTTCGCTGGTAAGACATCTGCTATCGGCTCTTTTCCGAGCCTTCTAATTGACACACGACTCTTCGAATCGACTTTATCGGCCCTTTATCGGTTCGTTTTTATCGTTGCCCCGGGAGACACTTGGCATGTATATGAATTAATAAACGAAATAAGGATCGAGTGTTGATTTTTCTGGTGTTGAAGATTTATGGTCATAAATGCGTTTTAAATTTTTTGTTGTTGATACTATTGGTTTTGAGTTAGGTAACTAATTATTATTATTATTATTGTTAATAATATTTTTGTTTTAAATGAAATAATTTTAAATTCTGTTTTCTAAAGGGGTTCAAGGGTGAGCAAAGTTTTTATGTTGTGCCCCTCGAATTTAACAATCGTGGGAAGGGGGGCACCTTCCCACGATTGTTGAGATTTTACAGATGTAATAATTTGGTTTTCCTTAATGATAAGCAATTTTAAAATTTAAAATAAAATTTTGACATAAATTAAAACACCAACAAGAAAAAATAATAAGACCTCAAAAAATAGTTAATTAATAGATTTTTTTTTTTAATTTGCCTTACGCCCCCCACATTTTCCGCCACGAGTTTCACAACGAGAATGCGCCCCTTAATTTGTCCATCGATGTTTTAAATTTACGTTTAGGAAGTTTTATTAAAACTTCTGTTCAATTTTTCAATAATAATAATAATAATAATGATGATAATAATATCTTGTTAAAAAAAGACGACCTCAGACGAGATTCAGATAATCAGCTATAATCAGCCAAGATATGGGCTGCTTTAACATCTAAACCTTGACAAAAAATGTAATTATAAAATTCAAAATACTTACTACCTATTTTTAAACAGTTTGAACAAAAAATGAAAAGTAAATCTAATACAAAAAAATGTTACAAAAACTTAAAGAATTTGTTTTGAAAATTAATTATTGCCAACCGACTCTAAACCTTTTTGACGAGATTTTGTCAGTTTCAACGCTGTTCATTTATTTGTTCTACAATAATAATAATAATAATAATATAATTTTAAAGTAGGTCGTAACTTCCTAAAAAAAAAATGCTTGCAAACAGTAACCAATGCTGCCATAATTTTTATTCAAATTATTCGGATATATGTAATTAATCTAGTTTGCAATAATGTGCAAATATTTTTGTTTTGTTCATACAAAAATTATGAATAAATCAACACTTCTGTTTAACAACTTAAAAGTGGGCCATGGACCCATTCTTGTGGAACAGGTGATTTATTTAACAGGATCTCTATCTGAATAATAATAATAATAATTGACATGCAATTTGAAGCAACCTGTAGGTATATATTTCGATAAAACAAATAACAACCGCTCCAGCAACGAGGCAATTAATTTAAAATTATTTTAATTAAAAGTATGTAAATTTTATTTAAAAAAAAAAAATGATGTATGGAAACAAGCGCTATTACAAACAAATGTTACCAAAGCTGGAGGTGAAATTTACAAAACAAATAACTAAGGCGATGGTAAACAAGACAACACCACCACCCATTTCCAACGAACCGACCTATCGCGAAAACAAAACACGCCCACCGTGGACTAGCCGTCGGGATTCGTAGCTCGGTTCCGATTGGTCGCCGCAACGGTTGGTGGGATTCCAATGCCTACTATATAAAGCTCCCCTACCACGCATCCAGTTCAGTTTCATTGCAGCAATTCTTGTTAACGTTCGTGTCGAAAACTGTACAAATGTTGTGTGACACAAACATGGTGAAAAAAGAAGAAACAGTTCTGTATGTTCCGGCAATGTCGAGGACGCCGTTAAAATCATCGTTTTCGATAAGTTCGATTCTACCGGAAACCGTACGAGACGACAGCCCTGCCAGCCCGGTGAACGTATCCGAACCGGATTTAAGCGACGCCGAATCGGACTTGGACGTAACGGGGACTCCGCCGCCTTTGGACTGTTCGAAAACGTCCGCAGCAAAAACGGATAAAGATGAGAAAAAAACTCGCGACAAACCGCCCTACAGTTACAACGCTTTGATCATGATGGCGATTAGAAACAGTCCGGAAAAACGACTGACTTTGAACGGGATTTACGAATACATCATGCGGAATTTCCCGTATTATCGCGAAAACAAACAAGGCTGGCAGAATTCCATTAGGCACAATTTGAGTTTGAATAAGTGTTTTGTGAAAGTTCCGCGACATTATGACGATCCCGGAAAGGGTAATTATTGGATGTTGGATCCGTCGGCCGAAGATGTTTTCATCGGCGGGACGACTGGAAAATTACGAAGGAGGTCGACGGCGGCGTCGAGGTCGCGACTCGCCGCTTTTAAACGTTCCATGGTTTTGGGAGCGTATCCCGCACCGTTTACCGCTTACAATCCGGCTTTGATGGGATTGTATCCTAATCCGGCGTTGTTGGCTTCGATGTATCAACGTTATAATCCGTACATGCCTGTAATACCAAAACCGACGCCGATACCGTCGCAAGGTTTCGGTATGGATCGCCTGTTGGCGCCTTCGGAAGCGACGGCGTTTTTACGCCAACCCACTTTTGACTTCTACCAGAATTTACGATTTCCAATCTTTCAACCGAATTCGGCGCAACACGTCGCGTTGTCGCCTTCGAGTTGTTCGAGTTCGCCGGAACCTAGACCTAGTCCGGAAAGTCTCTTCAAACCCATCACAGTTATCACCAGACAGAGTTGATCATAAGGCAAGTGTTTGGATAAACTTTAATTCCCAGTTATAGTTTTACTTCAACAACGGAAAAGTGCATTAAAATATGAAAAGTTAATCATTTGACGATTTTTGAAATTTCCAAACTGATTTTTTTTTAACTGCGATTGTGATAACATTGCGATTTGTATTTTTTCTTGTAAAACCAAAAAAAAAACTATTCCTTTGTATATAAAATGTAAATGGCTGTACATAATGTAAATTTGTATAAAAATGTGTAAATAGGTTAAATAGTACGATGATAATATATATTTAAAATAAAAGCGAATTTGAAATATATATTTTTTTGTTTTATTGCAAGCCAAAGATTTATCTTGGCCGTAGATTTGTTGTTTCGGCCATTATTGTTAAAGAAACTATTTTTCTTGAGCTTTCAGTCAAAAAAATAGAAAAAAATAAGAAAGCGCAGTGCAAACTTTCTCAAATAATAAACATTTTACATCAACTTTATTGTCTTGGCTTAAATAAATAGTGGCAGACATTTTCCTTGAGCTTTCAGCCAATTATTGTCGAAAAGTATCCATAAAAAATAATAAGAGTTTCGACTGCAGGCTTATCAAAAAATAAGAAAAAAGTCCCATAAAATACATTAACTAAAAAAAATTCCCATTTTAATAAAAATATTTAATCCATATATGATTATAAAAAAATATTGTTTTAAATATTTTCTAAATTCTGTTAACTATTAAGAACGTGTGGTCAAAAAAAAAAAAAAATTCCAGATGAGATGATATTTCGAGACGACGGAATACAAGTAGAAAAAATGATACGGTTGGACTCTTAGACGAAAAACAATTTTTTTTACAAAGTTAGAATAATATGCAACAGAAATGAATCAAAGTTTAAAGATTTTTGTTTTTTTTTAAATGTTCGCATGCAAATAGAATTTAAAAACGTAGATATTTAGTGCCGTTTGATACACAGTTTGACATTTTCTCACGACATTTTTTTAAAATTTATTGTATTTTGCATATCAGAAGATGTAGAAAAACAAAGGAAAATGCACAAGAAATGTCATGGAAACAAAAACAGAAACGAGTCAAGGCAATTTTAAAATTTAAAGATTTGACATATTCCTTTATTGTTTTTTTATATAATAATAATAATAATTATTATTTATATGCGCTTTTCATTGATTTTACAGTCAGTTTAATCTTTTCGATATACGAGTGATTGGGCTAAATCGTCCTGAAAACTCATGGATTTTTTTCGAAGTTTCAAGTTATTGTTTTTCGTTAAATCAAAGTACTAAAAAACCAAAAATTAAAGAAATAGAATTTGACGTAGAATTCATAAATGTTTACGGGGTGTTTTTCTTATAAATTTTTCGACTTTTCATAAAGCGCGATTTTTTCGCGGATCCCACTTACGAATTCGTTCATTGAAGACGTTCCCGACGTCTCACGCAAATAAAAACAAAATCGACTCACTCACGCCGTTCTTCGCCGTCTTTCATTTAGAAAACGTCAACGAGGGAAAAAATGAAACAAACAAGTCGTGTCAATTGAGAACGCACAAATTAAGAGCGTTTAGATGGCAGTAATGAGCGTAGGTAGAGAACGAGCGGGTCCGACGTCTTCGTGATGGGAATGTTTTGAGTCAGAGGTCAATATTTGTACGCAGTTTACGAGTCGACCGTCGTGGGATAAGGTCAATTGTTCTCCTGTCCGATGCGGTCTTTGTATCGGGTCAAATTAATCGACTCGGACGGACGTATCATCATCGATTGGAATTTTGTTTTGATGAAGATGTAAACTCACTGAGCTCAATTCCATATCTAGGATTCGTCAACTTTTTTTTCGTAAAACAATATTAGAATTAGATCCTCGCACACAATCAACACAATCAACATAAATAAATTGGAATTCGATTAATTAATCAAATCTGTACAGTATACCCTCGTTCGCACTAGGGTTTTATGACATTGTCAAATTTGTTTAATCAGCTGTATCCATCTATTTGATGTAACAAATCTACAATAAATTATATTTTCGACTTGACGTGCTCGTCAAATTAAAAAATTGTCGAAACCCATTCGTCGTTCTAGATGCATGTGTATAGGAAACAAAGTCCAATCTTTTAATTCAAGCGAGTGCGTTGTTTGATGCCAAGTGACGATAATGCCATTGTGGGAGTCGGACAGGATGTGCGAATGATAAAGTGAAGTCAACAGTGCAATTGTGAGTCAATTAGGCCGGTCAACTTGTGACACCGTGCACGTCTGCAAGATGATTGCGCCCAATTGGATGTATACGGTACGGACTCGTACTAGACTTACTAGAGCGTATTAATGCCTCCTACGTGAATGTATACAGGCGTTTCTCTAATTCGTGTGTGAATTTAAAAAATATTGAACGACAACTATGAATTAAAAAAAAAAATGCCAGAAAATTAAAACAATCAGAAAAAATAAAACATCAATTGCAAAATCAAAATTTTTAGTTTTAAAATTCCTTTGATATGTTTCTGTTTTTGTTTCTTTAAAATGTAAAACGTACATTATTTTCTTTTATTTTTATACGTTTTTCTTTTGTTTTCTTACGTTTTTCGATTAAATTAAAATGTCAAATCTTTAAAGTTTTAAGGTTAATGTACATATCTGGCGTTTTTCTTTTGTTTATCTACGTTTATCGATTCTGTATGCTGGCGAATATAAGAAAAAAGAGGAAAATTTTTAGAATTTTAATGTTGCGTTGACCCGTTTCCGTTTTTGTTTCTCTGACATCTCTAGTGCGTTCTCTTTCGTTTTTGTACTGACCTTTTAAACAATAAATTTAAGAAAACGACCGAAATGTCTAACTGTAATGTGTTAAACGACAAAAAATATATTTGACCGCCCAAAATATAAAATGTACATTTTTTCGATTTTCTTTTCTTTTTTATACGTTATTCGATTTTCTTTTGCTTTTTTATACGTTTTGCTCTTGTTTTCCTACGTTTCTCAATTCTGTATTTATACATGTGAATAAAAAAGGCAAATGCCAAATCTTTAAAGTTTTAAAGTTGCTTTGACTCGTTTTTTTTTCAGCAAAAAATAAAATGTCAAATCTTTAAACATTTAAAGTTGTTTTGATTCATTTCTTTTGCTTTCTATTATTTTCCAATCTGTTGAATATGACATTCATACGTATTCTGTAACTCCATATCAACTTGTTATGATTGATACGTAACAATAAATTGATGTTTTTAATTTTGGTACTCTGTAAGCAATTTTCTCTTCACTATTGATACGGACATATCAATTATTATTGATATCTATATCAAGTCCTAATTCGGTCTTGAAGAGCATTTCAATTCATTTCAGCGCAGGCGCTGATTACAAATTTAAGGTTATATCGTCGTAGTGGCGTTTGGTTAGGTTTGGTTACGTTGTTTATGAATTATTTGTTGGACTTATTTTCGATTATCTGGTTTTATACATGGATTTAGGACATATATCTGAAGGTGTGGCAGATGAAATTGAACAAAACCGGTAAGTAATTGTTGATTTATATCAAATAAATGTTAAATTGTAATAAGGTGACGAACCGTACTCCTTTGGGAAGTTTTGTACTGCTTTTCCATAATCCGGTCATCTTTTTAAAAACCGTACTCGAAAAGTGCTCATTTGTACTCCATTAATGTTAAAACTTGCACATCGAGGTGTCGACATTTTGTGAGTTAATTAT
>JAFFZR010013055.1:0-36027 GCA_018397195.1 Lethrus apterus | reverse complement strand
TTACAAAACATAGGTATAGGACATGCTTAATAATTATTAAAGAACAATGAATGAGCTATCATACAGTCACAAAATATACAGGCTGTTCCATTTAAAAATCTGAAATTAAAGTGGATTGAATTATCGTGAATTGGCACCTCAGCTGTAGACACGCTGTATAAGATAAAAAACCTTCGAAGGCGCTTTAAGACAGGATCTAGTATGAAGATCAATTTTACCGAAATTCGTTTTGAAGCTATTAAATTTAATTAAAATCTGTCGACTTCAAGTGAAGGTTGCATATGTGATTTTTTTTATAAAATTGCAAATATTTCGAAAACTATCAACTTTAAGTATAGGAAGTATTGAACAAACTTATATTAAAATTTTACGTTCTACACGAATATTAAATAATGTATAGGGTGTTCCATTTAAAATAACAAAGTAAGATACCGTAAAACAGAACACCCTGTAGAGTTCAAAATAATTTTGGCACATTGTACATATGAATCTGAATAAATTTTGTTTTATGAACTTCCTTCGTAACCTAACCATTAATGAGATATGAAGCACCGCGTCTAACATGGGACAACCTGTATATTGTTACATTATTGGAATCGATAAGATGATGCCATTTTTAGAATTTGTTAATAATACATAAATGTTTTATTCCTTTTTCTTGTTCTTCTTCTCTTAGACTACATAAAGTAAAGTAGCAATTAACAATAAACAAATAGAAAAGCCGAAAATAGAAAGCAATTTCCAAACCTAAGAGGTGAGGACGGAAGGACGAAAAATGGCTATAGATGCTCATAAAATAATGACATTTCCCAAAAATTTAAACTGAAGATAGAACCGTCGTTTTTGCGGATTTGGGTTTGGGCCAAGGTCAGCTATCATCTATTAAAATACTGTACTGTACTATAAAAAAATTCTCTTTTATCCACTTTCTCCATCCTTTCCAATCCTGGGCCAGATTTTTCGTTTCCCATAGGCTTTTCTCTCTGATAACATCTATTTACTCAATTCTTTCAAACCATGTTGTTCTCAGTTTGCTTCTCTTTCTGCTCTTTCCTTTTCTGGTTTCCATTACCTTTCTTTATTCTAACCCAACCTAATAAAATTAAAAGAAAATAGTAATTTTCTTTGTCGTTCAAAATCCACTCTCTTCTTCCTAACCGAAAATTTATTCCAATTTAAAGTTATCCATGAAAAGAAGATAGTTCTTTGTTATTTATGCATCCCCCATCAATGCAGGGTTGCTTTAAATATTTTCAAAACAAAATTTAGAATATTTTTTCGTTTTGTTTTTCTGGGAAAATAAACAAATTGAATTTTGTCTTTCCAATGATCAATGATATACCCTATGATTTAAGTTGTACCCATATATTTCACTTTCAACCCTCTGAAATTTCAACGAATTTGGTCAACTAACGTACCTCTTTATCTGAAACTCGCACCATGTGTCAACTCGTCCATCTTGATGAAGTACAGTGAGATCGAAAAAAAAATTAGTCAAAGTAAGCCATGAACAAAAATCAGCATGTCCTTACTTAAACCACTATTTATTTCTTAATGTCAAATTGACGTTTGTCAAAAATGTTCAATAGGAAAGTGCTCTTGAAATTCTTCCTAACAGGCATCGTAAGAATATTGTCATTCACCGTTTACTGTTTCATTTCCATTTCAAAAACAGAATTCTAAAACAAAAGCTTTGATTTGTTTGGACAACATTTTTGACAAACGTCAATTTGACATTAAGAAATAAATAAAGTAAAAACATGCCGATTTTTGTTCATGGCTTACTTTGACTAATCTTTTTTTCGATCTCACTGTACAATTTTCTCGGAAATGTATGGCTTGAATATAGTCTGTTCACGGTAACATTCTACTATAGCTAACTTTTTATTTAAAGAGATACAAACTTGGTTAAACAGACAAAGTTTAAGTACCTTGCAATGCGCATTTCGCGAAGTAAATTATAAAACAAAAGAACATCGCGTTGCTAGGCTACAAGCATAAATATTAATTTTTTTAATTGTCTTATAATAAAGAGCAACTTAAAAATATAAAAATATACAGCGTGTTCAATTAAAAAAAATTAATTAATTAATTAGTTATGCTTGTATCTTAGCAACGCGATGTCCTTTTGTTTTATTTCGCGAAATGCGCATTATTTAAACTTTGTCCATTTAAGCAATATTGTATCTGAAAAAATATTTCTAAAAGAGTTAACAAATTTTGTAAAAAATAATAACGAAGACATGATGAATCATTTTTTATAATTGCTAATTTAAAGATACAAAAACAAGCAAATAATTTTGAAAATTCCTCCTTTCTTTACTTGTTTGTTACTTCATCATTTCTTATAAATAATTCCACCCATGTTCGGTGAATTACATGACGACGTTAAAAAATAAATTAAAAATAAAAATCTGTATAATAGACAGAAGTTGGCCGCGAATTTATTTTTGTGAAAAAACTCTTTCGGCCTTTTCGAAATATTAGGTATTATTATTTTTTTTTTTTTTTAATTCCCATCAGTTGCATTATATCTAACTTTATGTCTAAAAAAATCTCAAAAAATTCTAAATAAAAAAATTGATCATTATTATTAATATTGTGATTATTCACAAATTATCCACGCGCTGTTTTGTCTCACAAAAAAAAATCTAAATTAAAAATTACGTAACCCACTGACTTTTGAAGCAATTCTTGTGATGATTTAAAAATAATAATAATAATATAGGTACATATAAATTTTACATATTTAAAATTTTCAAATTTGAAATCTAACGCTTGTCAACGTTTTCTACGATATCGATATCCCGTGCAGATTTAAAGTCACAAAAGATGCGTTAATTTATCCCACAGATTTAAAGTCACAAAAGATGCGTTAATTTTCTAAGAAAATAACATCAAAATTAATTCCAAGATAACCCTGAAAACCAAACTTATTTACTCAAATTATAATAATCCGTGCTGCTTAGTCGTTTGGTCACTCATTAAACGGAGTAATCCGTGCAACTATATTATAATCCCCTTGATCCCATTGTATCGGATTAGAGTTATTGCTACGGACTACACTGCTCCCGTCTTGTTACTGTTTACATCGCGACGTACGGAGAATCCCAACGGTAAACGCCGTAATAATCTCATTGAAGAAAGCCTTTGGTGTTGCGACGGCTCATTACGACCGACGACGTTGGGAAATTCAAGTGCGAACAATTGACAAATCTTAAGCTTGTAAGCTAACGAGTAAGGACAAGGACATTACGATCGAGATAATAAAGTTTCAAATTTGTTTAATTGGACGATATTGTTTAATCGGTATGTCGGATTATATTACGTTTGAAATATTAAAATAATAATAACAATAATATATTTTTTTTAAATGTAAGTTTAAATTACAAAATATTTTTGCAAACGTTTGCAAGTCATATGACTTAATTCGGCAATGGATGAAAGTAACCTTCAAATGCTACTGTGCACGTCAGTTTTGTTATAAAGTGGACGCGATTTTATTTTAAAAAAAAGTAGATTTTAGACATCAGAGTAGACTTGTAAGAAAACTTCGTGGGTGTGAAAATCGTCTTTAAAGAAAACTTTATTGTCAGGACTTTTTCTTTCTAACGGCCATGTAAATTTGTCGACAGAAATTATTATCTAAAAATGTCATGATGATCATTTTAAAAATAATTGGCGATCGAGGGCATGCGTTGGTGTGAAAATGACAATTGAATAACTGGAAAAACAAATGCAATCTAATGAGATTATAATTTTGTTAAAAGACGTAAATATTGTACAGAAAATAGCGTTCGTTTTCAAGGTGTTCGAGCGTCAGGTTACCTCAATTATCGGTCTGCAGTCCGAGTTATTTTCTATAACGACGTTCTTTTGTTTCCCCGACTTGTTATCCCCAACGGTAACGAGAGGACGACCGTACGAGTTGTAATGGTCACTAGAAACCTTTGCGGCTTAACTTGACTGGAAATGAGAAGAAATCGCACGGAAAACCTATCGGATTTAATAAAAAAAAATCAATCGAGAAAATTTAATATACAGGGAGAGTTATTAGTTGTCCGGCTTCGGTATCTCTCTTATCATTTGAAATAGAGCATACATTTATAGACAAAAGTTTTATAGCCTTTACACTCTAAAATTATTTTCACCTGTACAGGATGTTCCGCTACCACTATGTAGCGTTTTTTAATTTTTTTAGCACTCGGTAAATTTTTGTAGACATTTAAAATTACACACACTGTAAAATTCAAGCTATTTTTGGAGTTATAAATTGGATTTTTTTTCTTGGATAACTGAAAATACAGTATTTAAATTCAAATATTTAACAAATTACAAAAAGAACGATTATTGTATTTTTTTTGTTACTTCAATTTATATAGAATTTAACTCGATCCTGTGGACAAAACCGATCTGAGTTATAAGCGAGTTAATTTCTACCCAACCGACGACGTTACAATCCTTTTTGAGCTTATATAATTTTTCTCCGACAATATAATAACTGAGGGAGGTAAAGTTGTTATGTTGTATTTAATCTTCTTTTGTTAATACCACGGGTAAGTCCCTTAAGCGAATACATTTACAAAGCCTATTCCACAAAACATATTATGTACGTCGGTGTAGTTTTTTCCCTTTTCTGAGGCGACAATGGGTCCAGTTTTTGTCCTGTCGTCGACTCGTCAAACGAATTTAATGCGTTATTTTCGACAACAACGTCATGACCAACTCAATCCTCTTACAACGATTTTTCGACTTACTGACTTTTCGTGGGAATTCAAAATGTTTCATCGTTTAAATCAGATTTTAAAACTCTTATCGTCGAAAACATCATCACCGCAAAACAAAACACGAACACTCTCAACAAACTCTAAACAAACACACGTACCGCAAAAGCCCCCTGCCATTTTTCCCCGTTAAAGTTCAATAAGACGGCCGTCGTTTTACAAATTAAAATCGCTAACAAACGAGTTCCGAAAACATCGGCCACGCGTCGGTGACGGACGCCCGCCGCAAGACAAAAGACGACGTCGTCCCATTGTCCGAATCGCGAAACAAAATAAACGCGCCGTAATGACGAGTTATCGTGGGGGAACCCCGTGGACGTCCATTGTGTCGCGTTGTAATAAACGTTTTCACAATTAAGTGAATATTGAGAGTTAATGGACGAAAACAGTTGAAGAGAAAAGTGAAAAAATGTATGATTTGGAAAAAATGGAAGGAATTGAAATTATCAAACATGTAAGGCATTCTCTATCAAGTTAAAAATACACATTAATATGTGCGATTCACCTGCCGAGTTTCATTTGTTTTGTAGTTATGACGTCATCACAAAAAAATTTAAATGACAACAAAAAAATTCTGAGAAAAATCGAGCTGAACATTATTATTAGTAATAATAATAGTCATGATTTTTGCACTGTCATAAAGGGTAGAAAAATCACTATCGGATTCCACTATAAAAATGTATAACTACATAACTACAAAACAAATGAAAGTCGGAAGGTGAATTGCACATATTAATTGTGTATTTAAACAAAAATCGACCTGTTTCAGCGCTTTTTAAAAAACCAGTTGAGTTCGCTTTTTTTTAAATATTCCATACCTATTTTAATCGTCAATTTTTATACATAATTTAAAAATATCGGATTTTAAAAGTTTTAAAGGCAAAATTTATTAAATGATAAAAAATTATAAACTATTCGAACACAATTGCGACCCGACCGTTCGAAAACATGTTGGTGTATTGTCCGGATTGGTCTTAATTGATTAATCGTGCGGTCATGTGAACGGATCGAAATCAAAACCTCATAGGACCTAACCCAAGTCAAAACATCGTGGGAAACCAATCGAGATATGCGGGCGTTTAACGCACGCATGGAGCGCACCACAAACCGTCAAATTACATTTTTCACAACGGACTTGAACCAATTTGGGGAAATTCCGATTGTAGGAAGTGGCGTGGCGCCGATCGTTGCTATTTCTGTGACGACCACTTCTTTGAAAGCAGATGTTATGATTATTAGGACTGAAAGCAAACATACTTTGTGTATGATCAAACGCAACGATTCATCAAAGGTGGCCTCGATGGACGAGCAACACAATCGAATCAAAAACAAACACGCGCGCGAAACAACTGAATGAATTTATCGAGGGCCCGTTTTACATCAAACGTGGCTCTGATTGATGAACACGTAACACGTTCGTGGGTTCCTTGAAATTCATCAAACAAAATTTTATTTTCTGTGAAGAACCCGCAAATTTCTGACTAATTTCGATCAATGTTCACTAAAAATTGCAGAATAGAAATCGTCTAATAAATAGGAAATGACCCCTCGCTTTAATTAAGACCGTTTATTAAATATTCTCTCCGTCTGTTCGCCTCTTAACGGATAATGTAACGTAATTGGGGTGTAGTGCAATGCATGCACCACTCAGATTAACCGATAATGGACCCGCATGAGTCCAGGCGTCCGCGTACAATGCACACCAGTAATGCGTCATTAACGCCTCAACTTCCTGCCACGATCTAATTGAAATTTTTCAAACAGCCCCATTTACCACAATCAAGTCGTCTGTTTTCGTTTCGATTAGGAAACGCATCGCTTGAAACAATTAAAAATCATGGGGGTTGCATTTAAGTTTGTCAGCAGTTGTCGTCAAACGAACACGAAATGTGTTTTTATTTAATGAGATTTTTAGGGACAAACCCAATCTGTTAGTAAAACCAAAACTTCTCGTCACTCGTTATTAATTTTGCAGAAAAGACAAGGCGCTAGAAAAATCGACAATATATTTTTGTAAGACGCAGAAAGGGCATCCATTCAAAAATTCCTATGAGTTACTACAAGCATTAGCTGCGGTCATATTGTTCTTGACATTTTATCTCTTGATATTATTATTCTTCTAGATATCTTCTGGAATAATAAAAAGTTCTTTTAAGATCCCATTTCAAGATATATTTTTTTGGAGATCCTCTAAATTAATCCTCAAGCATTAGCTTCAGTCATGCTCTTTTTTGACTTTTTCCTTTTTGTAATTAATGTCCTTCTGAAATAATAAAAAAACTGAAATTCTTTCAAAGGTCTTTTAAGATCAAAAGATATCTGGTTATAAGCGTGTTTTCTTAAATATTTGTCTTTTTTCAGAATGGTAAGCTTCATTTGGAAAGCTTGAGAACAATTGTTCTTTATGGGTATAACCAGAATTTCCTTTTGGTAAAAAATATTTTTTGGGGATCTTCTCTCTAGATGAACACTTCAAACCTATGTCTTTTATCAGCATATTTCCCATACCCATCAACACTTTTGTGTTATGTCGCTTCAATTTATCAACAATTCAAAAACTTATGTACAACGATATTAAAATCCTAAATACGGTCCTTTCATAAATGCGTTTTAAATCGATAATTTTCCAAAACCTTTCAATTTCTCCAATTGCTGACCTTTGAAGATCAGAACGGAAACAACGAACGAATCTTATAAGAAAACTTGGCCGTACGTAATTCGCAAGGTTTCCATTTAATTTCACCAATTTTTGTCAGTTAAATTTTTTCTAACCAACACTCATTAATTTGTTGATGAAATTCAACTGACAGTGGTACAAACCAGAAACATCGAACGTCGGACATTCGAAACAAAATCATTGAGCACGATCCATCAATCAAAAATGGGGTTCAATTGTACAGATGTGAACCGTCCGAGAAGTGGAAATATTTTCGTCGATAGAAAGGCCGGACCGGACCAAAACATCAACACTGTGCGCAAACTACAAACCTTGATGAGGAACAGAGAGGCGAAAACGAATAGTCGTCGCTTATTGAAATGTAAGGCAAGACCAGTGACGGGGGTGACTTGTTTTTGGAAAACATCCTCCCGATCGTTACCCCGCCTCCGGCGCGGTTTTACCACAAAGAACCGCTTTTAGAAAAGATTCGTGTCCATCGTAACCGATAGCATCTCTGACGTTTTCGCCTTGCTTTGTGTGCGTCAAAAAAATATATATCATATTCATAACGGCATGAATTAATTTATGGTAAAGGATTACTACGTCTCTAAGATACCATCGTCGACGAATGATTAAAGAAAAGAAAATGATAAAATCACCCTTTTCGATTTGGCATGGATTTGCATATATATATATATATTTTTATATATAATTTTGAAACCAATTCAACTAGGTAATTATCTAAGTCAGGTTAAATTGGCAAAGTTACATTAATGAATAAATTTAAAAAATTCGTTTTCTTCAAACAATGTTCCCTTTCAAAATTAAAATTTTTTGGTAATTTTGTTTCTGAATTATGAAATATGCATTCACATTTAATGTGTTAACGAAGATATGTAAACTTTGGAGAAAAACTAACAATTGTAAAGAATTTTTCAATTTTGAAAAACAAACGAAATTGAAAGAATTAAGAACACATGACTTGTTTACTTTAAAGATAATTCAGTTCTTCAAAAGTATTACATATTTTGTCACAATGGAAGTGAAAATTCATTATATTTTTGATCCAATCGTCAATAAGTTGAATCTAAACCAAAGTAAACCCATCCCAAGCAAAAATTTAAAAACTTCTAAAGAAAACTTTGTCGATGGCACAAAATTTATGTTTATGTTGTCTGAATTTCCCAACGCAATTCAAAATATCCTATCATCCCAACTATCCTTATCAACTCATTATAACTAAAATTTTGTGGCATCGAAAAATTTTTCGTTAGATATTTTTATTTTTGCTTGGGTTGGGATTGATTGGTTTATTTTGGTTTTTTATTCAAACCAACACATTTTATATCTTTTTTTCAAAAACCCAATAAGGTTTGTTGTTTCTGACCTTGAATTTAATTATTGTCCCTATGCAGCGTTTTGTTTAAAATCTAACCTAAATCCATTTTGTAATTTTTTTTCAAAAAAGGTGCTGAAATAGCTTTTGTGCAAAATCAAACCCAACAAAATTCATTCTATGACTATTGTTCATAGTCAAACTTAAGTCCATTCTGTAGCTTTTCCTTCGAAGCAAACCATAGTTTATTTCATACTTTATAACTATTTTTAAAAACAAACCCAACTCAACACAGTGCATTCAATTATGCAGATTTTTTCATATACAAACTTGCAACCTATTTTACAGCTTTTGTGCAAAAACCCAGTGCAATATGGCGCATTATATAGTTTTTGTTTAAAAGCAATCCCAATCCCATTTTTCTGGACATTCAAACATAAAATTCAAATTGGACCAATAAATTGGGCTAAATAAGTTGGCGAACGGAAAAAAAAAACAAAAGAAATTTTATTAGTAGAAACGGGTTATTTCTCGACACAATTTGTGTTTTGTTTCTGTGTAAGCTGTGTCGAAATAAAGTAGGTACACGCCCTCGAAAATATCCCAACTCAAGGGAACGAGACGGACGAATATTCCTTACATTTTGCACGCATAAAGGACCGTTTGTTTGAAGGTGGTCGTTAAACGGGACGCTACGAATCCCACCAGATTCGTACATATCCTCGGTAGCCTGATTGAAACATCAAGTCGGCGCGGCGTACACAAAGTCGACTCGCAAACAAACACGGCCATTTATTTCGACTTAGTGACGTTTGGCATTCGCCACGGCGATTATCGAAAAACGAAAAACACGTTGACGCTGCCCGACTATGGTCTTTTGTCAATTATTGCCCTTTCATCTTTGGTACACTCTTACCTGAAACGCAAACACACCTTGCGATTTTGTGTTAATGAAAACATTGCCAATTTTTTTTTTTTTTGCATTAGTCGGCACTTGTTACGTCCATTGTTGCTTCGGTCTTTCATGAATGCAATCTGGCGAAAGCGATAAACTAATTATCGATAGATCGATAAATAACCAAGAAATATGGTGTGATGGTATCTAAGTTGGGAAAATCTTTATATTGAATTTCAGAGGGTTGGTGGATAAGATCTCGATTGCCTCATTATCGACGGCTACTGTGGGACATCGGAGGGTTGGTTTTACACGTTTTTCCGTTCACTGGACGAACGACAAACATATCTGATCGACCCACGTTTAAAACGAATTTAAGATTGAAATCTGTACATGGGGATTGTCGTCAAAGAAATTATTTGTTACATTTATTATTGAAAATCCCCACATTAGGACATTGTAGGTTATAATTAAAAATATATCGAAACTATTTTAAAAGTGCAGTGGAAATATGTAAATCAAATAATGGTTGAAAGTTGACATTAGTACAAATAAAAAGTTCTTTATTGGAAACAAATATATCAAAAAAAAAAAAAACAAACATTTTAAAATGTGTTTAAGAAGGACCTATTCCAGTATATTTTTCTCCACGATATATTTCACGTTTCAGTGCATGTGCCTTTACTCGTTATAATCGCAAGATGCATCCACATGTTGGTCGGATCTACGTTCGGTAATCTCCCCATGCAACTCGTCACTATGTTGTATCCGTGTTGTCATGACGTTATCCTAATTTACTAACAAAGTGTCGCATCGTGCGTAGGCGTTGTAACACCAGGTGGTTCGTGTACGATATAATGAGGCGCTTTTCACCTTCCTCTCAATAAAGTATAAAGGGAAAGACGCGCATCTAACACCGAGACTGACGTCCACGTTTGCATCCTCAAAAGAAGTCGTTAAGTCTCATAGAACTGACGAAAAATCGTCGCACGAGCTTTACAAACACTTCATTATTGGCTTCTTTTGTGTCCGAATGACGGCTTGCACATGTTTTTCACATTTTTAGTTGGTTGACTGACAACAAATTCATGTTCGAAACTTATTTTCATATGGAAATTTATGCATCACAACTGAAGACAGTTGTATAATCCCGGGACCTTTTCATACCATTACGAATACAAGTGATTTTTTTGCCGTCGTTATCGATTGCATTTTTCGGTCACGATAACGAAACAAACAAAAATCCACAAAATATTATGTCGCTTTCGCACAAGCCCTTTTTCTTTAATTTTTTTTTATTTCGTTTCTCCCGTTCGTTGTATGTATTCGTGTCGTGCGGGACCACCGCGTTGCGGAGCGCGTGTTTTAAAACTTATTGAATCAATTACAACCTCCCAGCCATTACCCCCCCCATGTAAGGGTCGTCGCCGCCGCTACTACCGACACGTACATAAAATAATGGCACCGCGGAAAAACTGGACTGGAAAAATGCACCCCACACTGGCGTTCAGACGCCCGGGGCTATTTTTCCGACGTGTTGTTAAAATAAACAAAAGAGAATTTATTTTTCGGTCGCTCGTTAATTTCGTCAGTTTTTCCAATTATATTGCACGGTTACATTTCGAATTGAAAAATAACGAAGTCAATTAAGGCCATCGTGTATTGGTCAGTACAACCTAAAACTATTAACAAAAATTTTGATAGACTATTATTTTATTTTGAAATAATTAATTATTAAACAAGACGACAAAAGCAGAGATATCTTAAGAAGCAACGAAGAGTGGCGACAAGGATTGCATTTGGAATAACTAAGAAGTAAGACGAGGATGCAACACTTTTCAAGATAGGAAATGAATGGATAAACACGTGTGAAAATACGTTGACCAACCAACTATACTCCTTTAGTTTTGTATGCTGTACTCCTTTCTTAATTCCTTTGTATTTTTATAGGTACTCCTTTTGTACTTTTCTTTTATCTACACCTTTATCCTCAAAAAATGGACTTTTTGCATTTCAATTACGGAGCGAACCTAACTCATACAACCTACGACGCGATGTGCAGCAAAAATAATCTGGCCAATGAAATTCAATCCATCCGTACTCCTTTTGCGCACAAAAAATAGTTGGTCACTTTAGTGAAAAACTCAATATCTAGGGATCGTTGGAGAACAAATACACTGGGTATACTTATCATTGTCAATAATTGAGGACCGAGGACGTCGTAAACTTTTAAAAAGTTATAGCATGTTTAGTTATGTTAGAGCAACCCAGGAATGCTGAATGAAGAACATTCAAGGAGATTTGGGAAAAAATTAAGTTGGAATAAAGAAATAAATGCAGATTAGAACAAAAAATTGACTATTAAAAAAATATTTATTTAATCAAATATCGTCAACAATTAAAAATACTACATAGTACTTGAACACATCAAAAAATTTTGTTTTGGCTACAGTTTTTAAATTTTTTAGCCATATTTTTCGAATACGTAAACAAAACAAACCTAACATATGAAACTATATCAGCATCGTAGATATATTGTTGCAATCTACAAAACTCGTTGGAGTAACACTGTGAAATTATACTATACTTTTCACTATCTTTGATACCTTTTAATTCCAGCCATCTCTTTTGTAAAACATAATCTTTAATTTGACTTTTCTGATCTTCTTCAATAAAACTGATTAAATCAAGTAACCAACTGTTATTTCCACTCGAATCATCGAAATCATCGAAAAATGTGCATAAATTTTTTTCACAGATTTTAAATCCACTTTTATCACCATTTAAAATAGTCTCTTTATTAATTACATTTTGTTGTTGACTAGTTAAAATCTTATTTCTTTTCTTAGCATGTTTTTGTCCTGTTTCATAAATTCTCTCAGAGTTTGGTAAATTTTCCTTTTCATAAGAAATAACATCGTCCTTCTGCATATTTAACATGTTTAATGGACCATTTTCATCTTTTTTTCTATTTAAAAAAAAAATACAATATACAAATCACAAGTTATTATCAACACATAACTTTAAACACATATACAGGATCATTCTGAAATAAGTAGAGATATTTTAACAGGTGATCTTAACCCAAACCCAAATCCGCAAAAACGTCGGTCCAATCTTCATTTTAAATTTTCCTGTCCATTTCAATGTGTCGCGTTGACAATCAACTTCCTTTGGCGGGAATAACGTGAAATGTTGCAAAACAACCTTTAGATGATAATTCGGCGTTATTGTCATGTTTTACTCAAAACTTAAAATACTTTTTATGGCACACCCTTCAACGTAGAACCGTAATTTTTGTATATTTTGGGTTGGGCCACGGATGAGGAACTTATTTCAGAATGATCCTGTATAAACAATTTGCCTCCTACCTTATTTTTTCAGTCAGTATATCATGTTTAGCACAAATTGTATCTAACAATTGCTCGTTTAATAGAGCACCACATACGGTTTTAGCTTTTTTAAACTTGTATTGCAGGCAAGGCTTTTTCCTATTAATAACAAAGCTAGGTGCTTTCTTTGGCATTCTTTGTTTGAAAGCTTGTGACTCGATATTCAAGCCATTTTGCAACATAAGTTTATTGTACACAAGCTCTTCTTTAAAGCTTAAATTGCTATAAGAGTCAATTTTGTCCAAGTCATATATAGGATCATGTTCAAATTTTATATTGATTATGGATTCCATAAACTCGTCCCACTTGAGCCTTCTAGCTTCTTCACGACCATCCTCCAAAGAATCAATGAAATCTAAAAGAACATTTATTAATAACTGGTGGCAATAACGTAAATACAGTTTACGTTTAACTACGTTAACATCCATTAAAACACAAAAATAAATACCGATTCGTACTTAAATTAAATTGTATTAAAAATGTACAATGTACACACTTCCGTTCGGAAGTAAATCTGCCTCGGGTCGGTTCGGAACAGCAGCTTATGTCAAACGAACTACTTTGTAAACTCACTAATTTCTGATCAGAACTTTTACATTTCAAATTGAGTTAATCGTAAAAAAAAATACATAATTTTAGCTATTATTTCCAACGATTTAAAAAGTTATAAGATAATAAATAAAAATTTGTGTATTTTTATTTAGAACAATCGCTTAGTTACTTTAATTTCGTTACGTTGGATTGTTGTGCTCATCGTTTTGTGATCGTGCATCTTTTTTTCACCCATAGAATAAAAAGGGAAAGAAACAATAACTTACATTAATAAAAATTAAACAAATCTGATCTCGCGAAGTTTCCCGCGTTTGTTCATTAGTTATGCGTAATTGTTAAAGAAATATTTTCGCATTATTTTTCTTGTTTGTGCCGTCTGATATATTTATAATATGAATATTCAACGACTAACTGATCAGCGTTTAGGCTTTGGTGAGTTTACAACAAAATAACAAACAGAAACTAATTTGCCCCTTTAAGCCCCATGGAGAATTTACGACAATGTTTTGTCGAGATTAAGATGTTCCGATGCCGAAGAATACAATCAGATGTTACCTGGTGATTGTGAGGAAACTCGACAAACGGAATGCCCAATTTTTGCTTGTAAATTTGCACAAAAACCAGGTAATAGACGTTTGTAATTCATCAATTAGATATTATTTGCATTTATGTGGTAAATTACAGGTTATGAGAACATTTTGGCTTTAGCAAACGAAGATGGAAAAATTGCTATTCACGATACCTTAAACAAAAAAGAAAGATTTGGAATACGAGTCCATAACAACGCCATTTTTGACCTGGCATGGATGTTCGATCAAATGAAATTGGTGACAGTCTCTGGTGATCATACGGCGATGTTGGTTGATGTTTCCAATGCTTCGTTCAAAGTTGAAAGAATATTTGCCAGTCATACAAAATCTGTGAAAACGGTGGCTTTCAAACAGAATGATTCATCTGTGTTTGCCACTGGTAGTCGTGATGGTAACATTTTAGTCTGGGATATACGATCTACAATGAGTCATGTTTCAACTTGCCAAAGTGGTTACATTGAGATGGCAGATCGTAGAATATGCAAGGCGCACTTAGTAAGAGCGTCTCCAAGTTCCAGGATGAAGGTGGCCAGTATTTACAATAATCCAGTGTCGGGTGCTAATTCTGTTACGGGATTGGTCTTCCAAGATGAGAACACGTTGATATCTTGTAGTGCAGGAGATGGTGTGATTAAGGTGTGGGATTTGCGTAAAACTTATAAAACTTATAAAAATGCACCACAAGCAAAGAGCACAATTTCATATTCGGGAAACACTTCTAAATGTGGCTTTAGCAACTTACTTTTGGACAAAAGTTGTACTAGGTAAGTGTCGAGTCTTTATAATCATATTTTTAAATTTCATTTTTTCAGGTTATATGCAAACTGTCTTGACAACACCATCTATTCGTATAATATCTTGACCTACAGTCCCAAACCACTTATGCAATATAAAGGTCATCAAAATAACAGTTTTTACATTAAGTCATGTCTCAGTAAAGATGGAAATTATCTCCTTAGTGGAAGCAGTGATCAAAATGCGTATATATGGAACACTAACACATCGTATCCTCTCATTAAATTAAAAGGACATGCAGCTGAAGTCACTTGTGTTGCCTGGTGTCAAACGCTTGAACCGATTCTGATCACATGTTCCGATGATTACAGACATAAAATTTGGAGGGTTGGTCCTGAAGTACTGCCAGAGAACTGGCAATTTGTGGGAAGAGGTAATGCTGAAGTTTGCAACACAAAACGATCTTTGGGAACCAACGAGAACTCTTCAAAGAAAATTAAAACTTGTCAAATTTGTAATTATTCGTTTGAGAAACTTTGCGAAAATTGTAGTGGGGACACCATCGGTATTAAAAGGTTAGGTGCTCAACGTTTAGAAAATGAAAATAAGCGTCTGCACTCCGATAGATGTGTTAAAGGACAAGATGTTAATGACGAGGCAGAATTAGGCATGTTCAATAGGAATTTCTTTAATTCATGTGCAGATGAGATGGATGATGCACCTCATCCAAAAAGAATTAAAATTTGTGCAACCCATAGAACCACAGATGTTTATATAGAACCAAGCTGTAGCTATAGAATTGATAACAAACTATTGGAAACACCGAAATCCGAGCACAAAACTCAAAAATACAGAGAGGTATTGTTAAAATAATTTTAAAATTCTTGGTTGTCTTAATGTATTTATTGCCATTTTATTATTGTTATTACATTTTGTTATTCATTGGTTGAAATTCAAGAAAAATTTGTAATTATAAATTTTAATTTTCAGAGACGTTTACACCTGTCACCCGAACGTGAAACCCTTTCACCAACAACTAATCTTCCTAACTACGTTGAGGATGGTTGTTTTCCTCATTTGAGCTATTCTCCTCCAAAACGTCATGACAAAGATTGGTTGACGACGTTCCGTATCGAGAAGAATCTCGTGAACAGAATGCGTGAATTCGCCAACGAGACTTCGTCACCAGAAACGTGTGACGAAGGTCACAGTCCAAGAAGTAGATCTTTGAAAAAACGTAAAACCAATAAATGCCCATCATCACAGAGTCCTTTATTGAAATTCTTTCGCATTACGAATAACAGCATTATGAAGGACATTCAATGTTTACCAAAATCTAGCATCAGCCAAATATCATCCAAGCAAGTGAACAAGTAAAAATTCGGAAACTAAATTTCAACAGTTAAATGTTACAATAGTGAGATTAGTGGATATGTATTTTGTAAGACCAACGTAATTATAATTTAGTTAGTTTAGAATAATTCCCTTTTAAATTATGTTTCTGCTTCTTTGTAAATACACCTACTTCGTTAGTATTAAGAAACCAAGTGACACTAAACATACAAAAATGTTCAATTGGTAATAAGTACAATGTATTTATTTCGATTTTTATACCATTTAAATAAATTATTTTAAATATTATTAATTTTTTCACATAGAACATAATGACTATGAGATATCAATCAAAAAAAATTACACAATTCATTAAAAAAAGTTATGTATATGCAACATTTTACTTACATGTATATAAAATAGTTTTTTTCATAAATATTTAAGCTAATAACTTTAACAAATATATTACAAGTGTACAAACATTTAATAATTTTTAACTTGTAAAGGAACTTCATATTGTTGATCGAGACCGATATACGAATCTGACATTATATACAATGAATACGTGTAATTCCCTGAAAATATAAATTTTTATTTATACAAAAAAATAATAATAATAAATAACGAACCTAGTCTGGATGGTGTGGTTATCCTAACAGATGCAATGCCTCGATTACGAATGTTAAGCCTCTTGATAGTGAAAAGTTCATCTCTTTCCCCCACACAAAGAAACCAACCTTCATCTTTCTTCTTTGAAAATCGTGTTGAATGTAAGACACTATTGTCATCTGATCCTTTCCTAATAAAATGCAAACATAACTCGTACTCTGACGCACGCGCCACTACAACAGGTACAATTTCATCCCCCAATTCAACAAGTTTCTTCACACCGGAATCTATATCGACAATTGATAAAGTTATTTCAACGTATGGTACATTCAATATCTGACGTTTTATTTCGTTTGCTTGTTTCGTCCCATAGACGTTTGTGAGAGCATCGTTTAAAGCATGATCATGTTTGATACTTGCCAACCGTAACCCGATCAAATAATTCGCTAAACAATTTTTAAGTAATGAATTGTTGTTTAATTCTCTATACAAAGAATTTAACGTTGGTTTTGTTATGCCTTGAATGGTGGTGATGTCAGGTTCATACAACCACCTGCCCTGAATAATCATTTGCATTATATTAATTACTTTTATTGTACAACTAAGCCATCCATTATTTGCACAAATATCAATCATAGCCTATAAATAAAATTGCTTTTTTTCTTTTAATTAAAAAAATAATCTTATACCTGTAATATCCTAAGCGCTTGATCTAATACCATTTTCAGATCGACGATGTATTCTTGATTAGGTAGGTTCATATTGCCAAGGTACATTTGCAAAAGAATGTTTACCTTAACATGTGGAGAATCATAAGCTGATCCGTTCAGTTTTAAATCTAATATTTTTGACAATTCCCTACAAAGTATATATGTATTAAATATGATCACTCAGTGTAAACAACTTACATATTAATTTTATCTTCGTTGTGTCTTACAGGAAACTGGGCATACTCTTGCGAGTGGCACATACTCAATAATAATTCCATGATACTACTGTCACGTTTCAGGGAATTTTGAAAGTGCAACATTGTTTTATGAGACAAATAGTAAAACGACGACAGCTGACCAAAAAATGTGGTATCGTATTGTATATCGTTGCCCTCTTTGTTCACAATAACACAGTTACTCTTCACCAAAGTATCGACAACTACATCAACCAAATCACTGAGATATTGATTAACTTGTTGTGGCTCAACGCTGGGCAAATTGTAATACGAGGGATTTTCCAATAATCTACGATTTCAAAACATAAAAGCACCTATCAAGAAAACTCACTCACTCACCTCCTAAAAAAATACGTCCACGTTAAATACTCCATAAGGTTTGTTTTTGTCGGAACCGTTTCAGCCGCAATTTCAGCATTGACATGATCGGGTAGTACCTGCAACAAATTCGATTCGACAGGAAACGGCTCATAAAGGAATTTTTTGTAGAAATTTTTTTTTATATCGTGCACGAAAACACAAGCCACTCCACTGTTATCAAACTGTGGTCGACCAGCTCTTCCCATCATTTGCAAAACATCAGTTATTGGCATATCAACATAACGTTTAATCGCACCGTCAAAATACTCAGTCCCTAAAAATGTGTACATATCACAAATTTCTAACATTTTACTCTTAGTTATTTGGGACCAACCTTTAATGACAACTAAATGTGCTGGAAAATTAACTCCCCATGCCAGAGTTGCAGTAGCAATAAGAACTTGAATCTTCTGATTGACAAACAATTCCTCAACAGTTTTTCTATCCCGCTCTTGTAAACCCGCGTGATGGATTCCTATACCAAAAGCAAGGAAATGTTTTAAATCGACGTCCTGTATATTTGAAATGATCAACTCTGTACTATCTTCATCACAATGCAACCACTGCTTAGGATCATAATCGGTCACCAAGTAAGTTATAAGATCAAAAGCAGTCAATCTCGTTTGCTTTCGTGATGAACAAAAAACTAAAGCTGGACTGTTTGGAGCATGTTGCCTTATAGCTTGATAGGTTGGTCTATTCATCGACATCATTCGAGGACAATAATGTTTGCCTGGGAACCCTGCAATGTGGACTTCCAAAGGAACTGGTCGCACAGATGGTCTAAAATTATACAACCCAAACTAAAAAAAATTGGTTAAAATTACAAAAGCAATTTAATTTTCATTAAACCTCTCCTATTCCTAGCCATGTTCCAAGATCTCTGGCGTTTGCCAGAGCCGTAGACAGACCAATAATTCTTATATTTCTCCCGGTACGATCAGAAATAAAATTTGTTCGTGAGACAATCACTTCCAAAACAGGACCACGGTCTTCACCCAACAGATGTATTTCATCAATAACCATCAGACCTACTTCCCTTATGAAATTTCTGTTTTGCCAACCTCTGCTCATACCATCCCATTTTTCTGGTGTTGTAATTATAATATCAGCTGAAGAAATCACATGGGCATTTGGTGTTACATCTCCGGTTATTTCTACAATATTTTTTTTCAAATTCGCACCAAACTTCTTCTTCCAGTCTTCCACTCTTTCACGAACAAGCGCTTTTAAAGGGGCAATATAAACAACCTAAAAACATTTCTCATTTTCAACAATTCAAATCAATCGCAAGTAATAAAAATAACCTTAAGTTTGGGGCTATTGTTGAAAAGTCTGAATATGCATATTTCTGCAGCAACTGTTTTACCAGAACCAGTGGGCGCGCCCAAAAGCACGTTATTATCCGTATGATACAAACAATGGAAAATTTGTGTTTGCACTGGATTAAAATGGGAGAATTTGTATAGGGCCTCGTATTTTGGATTGTTGAGACAACGCACTTCCAAAGGTTGCAGTTCCAGAAGATCTGTGTGTGGAGTGAAACTATGAGGTAACTTGAGATCCATGAATGATAAGGGATGAGTGTGAACAGCATCTAAAATTTTAAAATTTTACGTATATTTATTAACATTTTGTTTACTTACGCATCCATTTATCACTACTTATTCTAACCAGATACTGGGAAGGAAGTGGTTCAATCAATGGTATTGTGAAAACAAGCTCAACTGTATCTTCATTAATACAAGCAACTCTTGTGATCGTGCAAGACTCAGTGTGATGTATGCAGTCATTGTCTGGATCTTCCACCCACACCCAAAAACTCTCACAGGATTTACCATGGTACACATTGCTCCATTTAAAAGTTGGTCTGATAAACAGTTTCACTCTGACCACGCCTCTTGTAATCGGTTGCAGAACAGATTCAACTTCAACCTGAGGAAATGCTTCAGCACAATGCCTAACCTTTGATGCAGCCCTAACGTTCCTGATGACTTGACCGATTTGCTTTTCATCCATATCTCTAATTGCATGAATTGTTAAATTATGTTGCTCAATATTGTGGATTACTGGGCCTTCTAAATGCTTGAACTGTCTCAGTGGTGTCTGGGAAGGCCATATTTGTTGTTCAAACATCTGCGCCACCAACAGGCAACGACCCGCCAGCAAAGCTTTATTTTGGTGTATTGAAATATCAAATAAAGATCGTGCTATTCTTGCTGCACTCTAAAATTGTCACATAAAAAAACCAAAAAACAAAAACTACAAATCAAACCTGCGTTATGTATTCCATGTCAGAGGCCAAAGAGAGAGATTTTATGTAACCTCTCGATAAATAAGTCTGCATAAGGATGTTTACTTTACCGTGGACGTTTTCTGGACCACCCGGAACAGCCATTTCACAATAATTATCCATAAGATAATCTAAATCTTCCAGTTCTTCTTGTCGTACCTTTTTGTGAAAGTTAGAAAAATTGAATTTCACGTTTACAAATATAATACCTGAATTTGTTGAAATTCTGATGCCAAACACATCATACTTAAGATGTCACCTTCGGTCATTGCTGGATTCATCATATCATTAAATACCTCCATTGTGTCAAAATTAATGTAATAATAACTTGCGGTACGGCCCAAATTTGTCGCCGTTAAATCGCCATTTCTTACATCATATCGTATCATATGGGCTTTATCGAGCAGCTTGGCAGCTTTATGTGCGTAAGATAATAATGCCTCACGTAAATCTGGATCTTCCTAAATGAACAAACAGAATAAAAAAGATTAAAAAAAAAATTCATTACACACCTGTAGATCTGAATACTGAAGGCCATAAACCTGTGGATTTATGCGCATTCTTCTATATAAATAAGTAAAGGTCATCCATTCAACAGCTTCCTGAATGTTGGAAATACTTCCCAACACAATCTAAAAAATAACATGAAAACAAAAGAATAAATTTTTTTGTGATTACCTCGGCATTTAAATTATCTGCAAGGGCATTCAACAGTTTGCTTTCGATGGGAATTTGATTTGTCAAAGCTGACAAATAATAGTTCATTTTATCGAGGCCTGTTATAATTATACCAGTTCCTGATGAGTCATATTGTGGGCGTCCTGCTCGCCCGAAAATTTGCATCACATCTAATATGTCCAAGTCGACAAAGGTACTTTTTTTAGAATCGTACAACCTGGTTCCCTAAAATTTGGAATTATTTTCATGTACAGTTCAAGATGATAAATTAAACCTTTATTATAACACCGTGAGCTGGTAAGTTTACACCCCAAGCAAGTGTCGCAGTGCAAACCAACACTTTTATAGCTCCTTGCACAAAACATTTTTCCACTTCTGTGCGATCTCTCCTTAACATACCTAAATAATAATTATGAAAATGTAATGAACAAAAATTGAATATAAACACCTGCATGATGAACCCCAAGGCCAAAAGGGAGGAGACTTTCCAATGATTTGTTTTTAACATTCCAAGATGCTTTTTTCGCCTTGAACGTTTTATCAGGTTCAAATAAATGTGCTAAATTTTTTTTGATGGCCGTCTCTTTTAAGAAATTAGCAGTACGATTTGTTTGATTTCTAGCATGTACAAATACCATAACCTGCATAAATAAAATTATATCAAGTTGAAATGATAACAAAACTAACCTGATGACCAGCTCTTAAAAATTCAACAACTTTAATAAAACAAGTTTCATCTGTGTCAATATTGACTTGCATGGGTTTTGTTGATTTGATTCCAATAAATACTTGTGTAAGTGGAACGGAACGATATCTGGCATCAAAGTAAAACAATCCAACTTCAGGATTAACTCTGAGGAAATGTGCAACGTCCAAGTAGTTGGGCAACGTCGCTGACAAACCGACTATACGTATCATATTTTGAGAGTTGACCACTTGTCTCAAGGTTCGAGCAACTAGTGCTTCAATCACAGGCCCTCTGTCGCTATTGAGAAGGTGCACTTCATCCAAAATCAGTAATTTTAAGAGACTGGTCAATTCTGCATCAGCTGTGAAAAAATAGATAATTTGTGTTACCAACAAGTTTTTTACTCACTTGTTCCTTTTCTAGTAATAACGTCCCATTTTTCTGGCGTCGTTATCAACATTTGCGTTTCAAGTATCTCTTTTCTACTCAACTGCATATCACCTGTTAATTCTCTCACCTGAATTCCTAACGGCATCAACTTTCGACTAAAATTCTCGGCCATTTCAGCAGCTAAAGCCTTCATGGGGCAAACGTACACTATCTACAAACAACAATATTAAATTGTTGTTTTAATGGTAGAAAATATTACCTTAAACCTATCTAATCTCACGACATCATTATCTAGAAAACTTTTTATTTGTTGTACAATTGTCAATAATGCAATATTGGTTTTTCCTGCACCAGTCGGTGCGCAAATCAACATGTTTTCATTTGTATGGTAAGCAACCGGATATACCTCAGATTGTATGTAATTAAAAGCCTGAATATCCTTGAAGACCATTTGTCCGATCTTATCCATATCAGAGACTTTAATTTTAGGTGCAAGTTTTAATTTTCCACCAGATAAACGTGGAGGTATAGTTATTTGATCATACTCATTGGTACTTTTTCTGATGGCATCGAAAGGAACATTTGTCAACTGACCACATACCATAGCTAAAAAACCTTGTTATTAAGAAGAACAATTATTATGCTAAAAAGCAAACCTTTCATTTGGATGTCTTGCTGTTCATCATGAACATGGGGATAATAATGATTTGAAGTAACCATTGCAGATCTTGACATTTTTGTTAAAGATGTGTGTTCACTAGGTGTGTTTATTTCAGAACAAATATAATCTGATTCGTAATCTCTATTTGGATTCTTCTGCCTATCTTTTTCAGCCTTTTTCTCCCACTTTCGCATCTGTTTACTGAAAAATTTCTCCTCTTCAGACTGCACAATAACTTGACTTGTTAATGCAGGTAACGGCTTGTTACTTCTCACAAACCCATTATCAATATGTCTCTTTTTACCTGTGTTTATTTCACCTAAAAAGTAATCGCAAAATCAAAAATTTCATTCTTTAAATAAATACCATTAAAACGACATCCTTGTTCGATAATTTCCCTCCTGTTGTCGAGCATCTCTGATATTAATTGAAATGCATCGAAACCCAACATCTCAAACAATTCATTTTGTATTTCATCGTTACTCTTGCTAGATGATAATATTTGATATAAAGACTGATAAAATTCCTCGCCCGCAAATCCAGGTAATATGTTGTGCTTGTGAAATGCATTTTCAAACCAATTCTTGTCGATGATTTTCTTCTCTTCTGGTTTTTTATAACTCATACTGAAGGAATCATCACCTTTGTATTCATTTTCTTCAGGTTTTAACATCTCCATGAAAAAATAATCTGGAATGGGATCTTCAATTATGAAATTTGGATTTTTTGCCAAGTTGTTATGCCGTTCTTGGGTTGATTCTTTGTTTTTACCCAACATGAAGTTAAACTGTTCTTGTGAAATTTCATTTCTTAATGATACAGCCATCTATTTAAAAAAAATGTTTTATCTGTGTTGCATAATATTGTGAAATTATTTACCTCTGATAACTGCTTTAATGTATTGAAGGAACACTCTCCGAAAATCTGTTTAATTTTCGAATCGTTGACATTATTAAATTTCTCTTTTTTATTGGTGAGTAAGAACATGACAGCAATATCAAGAGCATCAGTTTGCAGATCATCCATGAAGGGCTTTAAAATGTTTTCCATCCGATTCAACAGTTCCAAACCGTAAAAATTTAAGTCGTGATTTAAAAAAGTCCTCAAACATTCCGTCATGTACTTGGCCTTTGCTTTGGTGGAAATCTCTATTTCAGTTTCCAAATTTTGGTATAAACCATGGCAAAATCGCCTCCTTTTTATATTGAAATCGCATTCGGCACCAGCCATCGTGTTAATTTTACGGTTAAATATCGAAAGTGAATTCACTATAATTATTTTTTTTTTGCATGAACAATACGGTACTTCCCAATTTTTTTACATATTTCACATCTTCTAATACCACAAATTACAACTGTCAAAATTTACAAATTTAACCGGTAAACTACCTTACCGGCTTACCGATAGAGACGTCATTTTTTCATCATTTTTTAGCGACATCTATTTTGTTCTTGTTATAGTTACCTATGCATAAATTAAATCAACATGTGATTATTAAATATTATAAATATTAATAGTGCATGATAAATGGTCATAAAATTATATAATTATTTTTTTTTTCGAAATTTGACCATTGGATCATTTGTCTGTGGCGCCATCTATAATGTTAACGTAGTAAGATATGTAGATACTCGCAAATTGACGAATTTAATTCATTTTCAATAAATTAAAGTCAATAACTGTTAATTATACATATTGAGCAAATATTAACATCTTTTAAATCAAATTAAATCATAATTTGTTAACAGAAATGTGTCAAAATAGTCTAAGATTAAACGACTTTCGTTTGTTTTTATGCTGAGCGCGTACCGGTTCATGTCAAAATACTTAAAAATAATTTTGAAAATAAATAAAGAATGGGCGATAAAAATGAAACGACCAACCCGGCTTCGCTCCAAGAGGGGCAAGTCAATCAAGATGAATTAATTCTACAGCAACAGCGACAAATACAGCAAGAGGTGATTACAAAGCAGTGGAGGTTATGTTGTTAATTTTTTTCCTCTTTTACAAGATATCCGATTCGACTCCTCTAGTAGGCGATTTAAACGCCATTTCGTCTCTAGATTCCGAATACGCGAACGACGAAGTGTACTTGGAGAAAATTAAGGATTTGTCGTCAAAGTACAAATTCATTCGTAGGACGAGACCTGATGGAAATTGCTTTTTTCGTGCTTTCACTTATGCCTACATAGAGAAGCTACTTAATGATAAAGACGAATTTGGTGCTTTTTATAAAATAGCCGAGAGTAGCAAGACTAGTTTATTTGAACTTGGTTTTCCACAGTTTACCGTTGAAGATTTCTATGATATTGTAAGTATGACTTTTGAATTGATAAATTATTACATTTTTGTTTCAGTTTATGGAAGTGTTGAAACTTATAAGCGATATGAAGACCATAGATGATGCAAGAAAACAACTTCATCAGCTGTTCAACGAGCAAGGTTATTCAGATTACATGGTGGTTTATTTACGCCTTTTGACAAGTGGTCAGCTGCAACGTGACCAGGATTTTTATAGTTGTTTCATCGATGGTGGACGAACTGTTGTTGATTTCTGTCATCAGGAAGTGGAACCTATGTACAAGGAGAGTGACCACATACATATAATGGCTGCTTGTGCAGTTATGAATACTGGTGTTCGAATAGTCTATATGGATCGGGGTAATAATAAGCAAGTGACTGAACATGATCTCCCCGAGGGTAGCAATCCTTACGTTCATCTGCTTTATCGTCCTGGACATTACGATATTCTTTATCCTAATTAGTTATTATAATATTGCTTTTTTCAAATAAATTTGTTGAATACTTTCAGATTTTGTGTTTTCTTTTTTTCAAATTATGGATTGTAACAAATCTTGCACTGGAATTATAGAAGTCGTATAAATTTAATTTAATTTTAATTTAATAACTAAACTGCACAATAAAAACAATATATTTAATTTTATGAATTTATTGCGTTTTACGTATTTGGTGAATTATTATCGTCTTTCATTAAAAACGACCTTAAATAAATGATCTCAATTTGCAATTCCGACCGCTAATAATAATCCGGTTATCTCTAATTATACAAAATACTACGTGATAATTTAATTCCTCCTCACATTTCCTCATTAAGAGCGCGTTTCGAAAGGCGTCAGTAAATTGCATCTTAAAATAAATTTGATTTCATTGAGTTTGTTCGCGAACGTGTGGACAGACGCGAGTTTTTCACCACTGAGAAAAAATGTTGCGAGAAGTTGCATTTCTTTACATGGCGATGGTCATCCGATCGGCGGCCCAAACGTCGATGGAAGAGCCGTCGGAAAAAGAGATCGAACTGACGACGAGGAAAACAACCAGAAGAACTTACTTTTTCCAGCTGCGTAAGGACGATACCGGAAGTGATGTCATCTACAAACATCTTACGAAAGATGAACTGGGGGAAAAAGGTAATGAAGAGGGCGAGTTCATCGTTGCGGAAAACCGTTCAAAAACCAAGCACAGTGCTTTTGAAAGTTTGAAAAATCGAAGAAGAGAATTTTTGGTAATGTGATTGAAGTTATTTTTGTAATTAATGATTATTTGTAAATACAAAAGTTAAACAATAAATAATATTCTTATTTAGAAAATGGAACGTATGAGACATATGCTCAACATGAACTTATTGGACGACGAGTGGCACTACAACGTCCACAACAAACATCTCATGGTACCAGAAATTACCACAGAATTATTCAAATCCATCGAAGATGATGCACAATCCTTACGAAACGTTTCCGTTATCAGATTTCTTTTTGAGACAAGACCTTTAACAGAAAACATCCTTAAATTCAACTTTGATTGTCTAAGGAACAAATCTGACGAAATGATAGTCGATGTGGAACTACACATTTACAGGTTACGCAATGAAAAAAATAAAACAACAACTAACAACAATTTTTAGATCATCGGATAACAACGGAACCGATGAGGATAGATATTCTTCCGATCAAGTCATCAGACTTTACCAGATTCTTTCCTTAAACGAAACTGAAGAAAATTCTACCCATAATCCAGACGTACATAAACTCTTGAACGTCATTTATGTATCATCGCAACATTCCGGGTGGCAAATCTTTAAGGTGAAAAATGTCCTCGAGAATTGGTTACAGGGCAATGAAAATTTAGGTTTTTTGCTATCGGCTACCGATAGTTGGGAGAATTTGGTACCGCTGGACATTGGTCGAAAATACAACGGTATATACCAACCAGTTTTGATCATTTATTTAAATAAAAACCGGCGACGAGGTTTGTTTAACATCCTAAATATTATTGCTTTCTAAATATTTGAGTTTTAGATACCACGTCAGCCATTCTTAAACCCGATACGAAACGAATGGAAAAGTACATAAATTCTATGAAAAGCAACTTTTTGCCTAATAACCCGACTCCTTGTGCTCGACACATATGGTATGTAAGTTTTCAAGAATTGGGTTGGAACAACTTCATCATATCGCCGTCGGGCTTCATGGCGTTTAAATGTAAAGGCAGTTGTACATCGAAATTCATCAGCCCGTTCACACATCACGGTTTACTCACCAACGCCTATCATAACAGCATTTCCAACTTAAAGAGTCCGTGCTGTGTTCCAGATATGTATAAAGCCCTTCCGATTATGTTTTATGATGGGTATCAAAATGTTGTCATTAAGATCTACGAGGACATAATTGTCAATACTTGTGCATGCAGATAATGAAATTTTATTTAAGAATGAAGAAAATTTTTTGGTTTGGAGATGTTTTGGAGTATATTTTATTTTACAAAAATATAACATATTAATGCTTAACATTATATTTATATACAAGTTAATTTCTTTGTCAAAAATGTAACAAAAATAATAAAGAACTATTTGAGTCCTCTAGTTTCAAAACCCCCTAAATCCATTGCTAATGTTATATGAGTTAGATAGCATAACAGGATCCTTATGAAAATCTCTACTGATTTGTAAACTCTAATAATGTTAAACCCCACAAATTCCATTTAGAATTCACTGTTAAAATTTGCCTTAGTTTCAAACTCCACCAAATCTGTTGGAAATAATTTTCAAACGCCACTAAATCCACATCAGCCCAATCAGAACGTGAATAAACAAAGCTACAACTCCAACTTTGGGTAATATAAATCCGGATCTATTAGTCTAATTTCATTTCGTTCTTGTTGTTTTTCAAATAATAAAAAGTTTTCTTTTGTTTTTCATTGTTACGCTTTCCCTTTTTTCAAACCTACTTTGTTCGGAATCAAAACACACGCAATCCACAATATTGACTTACAAATTCCATTAAATTCAATAATTGGCTTCAAACCCCACTAAATATATTTTCAAAATTGTGACTTTCTTGTAAGTATATTATTTGTCCGCTGTGTCATTTTAGGATCTAATACTGTATAGCAATTTGGGGGAAAAAAATCATTAACGTGTTACCGCTACAAGTTAGTTACACAGTTTTTCTTAATTTCTGAAAAAGTCACAAAAGTGGATTTAGGGGGTTTTGAAACCAGATTCATTTTAATTATTTCACTTTCTTTCGAATTTGAAACGAACGGGACATTGCTACCACCACTCGACTGTGAGGTGAAGCGCGTTCTTTGCATTATTCTTCAATTGGTAATACAAAAATTAAGTTGGTAGAACCCTACTACCAACTTAATTTTTGTAATTTTTGCGCGAACCGTTTAAATATGCGAAGTCACGAATTAATTTTGGCTGTGTGCATAAGTTGTCTGTTAATTACGAAAATAAAATCACATTTTGTATTGACATTTATTTTTTATAATTTTGTTAATGAAATTATACCATAAGAAATGGAATGATATAGGTTATGGTTATGTGCAAAGTGTGTTAGCATGTCACCAAAAACCAGAAAGTCGACGAGTGGATGGATGAAATGTGAAAGATGTGATTCCTACATATTACAAAAGGACGTCGAACGTCACAATGATTGTCCACCGGAGTCCCCATATCAATACAATTTCATCGACATCTATCAGGCGTTACACTCAGAACTTGACCTCAAGTCAAACGAAGACATAAAGGCTCTCACGCAACACGATAAGGATAATTTGGTGTTTCTAAGCCAGTCCGTTATACAATTATGTTCGTTATCGATTGGAAATTGGGTACACATTACAAGTTCTAACCTTACACCAGTCGCCAAGAGAGTATGGCCCACTACAGAGAAAACAGTCACATCAGTACTTTTAACAAAGCATGGTATGTTTATAAACAAATATACATCAAATAAACATGTTTAATTTAAGCCATGGAATTGGCCTGTATGAAACCAAACATGCAAGTTACAATACAAAGCGTTACCGAACAAGTAAGAGAAGCCAAAAAAATTACATTAGTGATTCTAAACGCACCAAAAATCTTAGATTTGTCTTTGGAACTCAAAACGCGAATTCATAAATCACACTTGGACTGTCTTCTCATGGTTGGAAACATCATAAGCATTTTATTTTATGGGAAGTTGTTGAAATTTGAAATTAAATCAATAGAATTGAACCACAACTGTGATAATTTAATTGAAGGATTTGAAAATCTATCATTTTGCAATGAGTCTCATTTTTGCAAAGTTTTCGAAAAGACAATTTGGCAGTTGTACAAGTATACAAATTTTAAACAGATGTAATTCAAATAATCAAAATTTTTTTTGCAGAGATGAAATCGAATATAAAAGAGAAACGTTGGCAGTCAACTTGTTTGAAAAAATAGGTGGTCTTCATGTTGAAATGTCCGAAATAAATGATCTTATGAGCTCGGCTTTGGGAACTAGAAAAAAAAATTTGAAATTCAAAACATGTAAAGGTGTCCTATTGTATGGAAATTCAGGCACCGGTAAGACATTGTTAGCAAATGCCTTGGGTAGATCTGCTGGAGTTCACTTTGCTAATGTGTGCGCCACGGATTTATACGTGAAATATTCTGGAAATAGTGCTGATGAAGCTTTGAAAGAAATACTAGAAGAAGCTCTAAGAAATAGACCAATGGTGGTTCTCTTCGATGAAGTAGATGTGTTGTGTCCATTGAGAAGCAATCGAACAAGTGATGTAGAAAAGCGAATGGTTTCAAATATTTTGGCATTCTTTGAGGAGTTGAAAGTAAATAGTTACAATGTGTTTGTATTGGGAACTACAAACAAATTGGAAAATGTTGACTCTGCTTTTAGAAAGTGTGATAGATTTGACAGGGAGATAGAAATACCCACACCTAATCCAACAGACAGGTATGCATGTAACAGTCTATGGTTCTGTATAAAAAAAAATTTCCTAGATTTAATATATTAACAAAATTAATGTCCGATGTCGAAAACAATTTACAAGAGGCTATGTTAAAAGAAATAGCAAATACCACACATGGATTTGTGGGAGCTGATTTAGCTTTGTTGTGTTCGAGGGCAACTCAACAAGCCTCAAAATGTGGAAAAATTGAAGTGGAATTTGATGATTTTAAATTTGCTTTGACGAGAGTGCGACCCAGTGCAATGCGAGAAGTACAAATTGAAGTGAGCTGTACATTACAGAGATTTCATTTAAATTTCTAATCTATTGATTATATATGTGTTTATTTACTTGTTTCTTAGGTGCCAGATGTTAAATGGTCAGATATTGGGGGACAAGAAAGTCTTAAACTAATTTTAAGGCAGGCTGTTGAGTGGCCACTGAAACATGCAGATAGTTTTGTGAGAATGGGAATTACCCCACCCAGGGGCGTTCTTATGTTTGGTCCACCTGGATGTTCAAAAACCATGATTGCAAAAGCTCTAGCAACAGAGAGTGGCCTTAATTTCATTTCTATTAAAGGTCTGTTTTAACACACATTTTTCAAATATCAATATTTATTTGTAGGTCCCGAGTTATTCAGTAAATGGGTTGGTGAATCCGAACGTGCAGTTCGAGAAGTGTTTCGTAAAGCTAGACAAGTGGCGCCCTCTATAGTGTTTTTTGATGAAATCGACGCATTGGGTGGTGAGAGAACGTCTGGTTCGGCTTCAAACAGCGTGCAAGAACGTGTTCTTGCACAATTGCTTACCGAATTAGACGGTGTAACACCGTTAGGTGATGTGACAATCGTGGCTGCAACTAACAGACCTGACCGCATAGACAAAGCTCTATTAAGACCAGGACGTCTTGATAGAATAGTCTACGTTCCATTACCCGAATCGGGAACTCGACGCGAAATATTTAAATTAAAATTGGAAAAGATGCCTGTAAGCATTCCATAAATTTAGATCAAAATACTACGTTTAGTTTTAGGTCGTAGACGTTAACGTTGAAGAATTGGTTAAATTGACAGAAAATTATTCGGGCGCTGAAGTGAATGCTGTATGTCATGAAGCAGCAATGGCAGCGTTGGAGGAAAATTTGGATGCGACACATATTAAAATGATTCATTTTAAAAAAGCCCTACAATTAATACAAGCACGCACGCCATCCAGCCTTATAAAAGTTTATGAAGAATACGTTAATCGATAAATATCGTTTGAAAAAAAAAATATTATTAAATGGCATGATGTATATGAAATCAATTTAAAATGAATCATTTATTAGGAGCAATATTGTATGCATAAAAAAACAACAAAATGTAATATTTTATTATTAAAGTGTAAAAAAATAAAAGCCTAACGATATTTCGACATTGTCACAAAAACATAACTAATTTGTCAACTTTTACACAATCATTAATAAAATTATAAATGAAACGCAAAATCTAACAAACAAATTGATTATGAGTTAACTTAGAGAAACAACCAAACAAAAAATGTTCTTTGATAGTACAGGTAGAATGTCAAAAACATTACATCATGAACACAATTCATATAATTAAAAAAATCTGGTCTTTCAATGTTTTATTAAAAGGAAACGTATAAACCACAATTGTGAAAATAGTAACTTAATTGCAATAAAATAGACTAATAAATGAGAAAGATTCTATATGGGATGATTTTTATATGAATTTTGTACAAAATGAAATCTTTAAGGTCGTCGCTAGAAAAAAATAGCGACGACTTGTCTACAAGTTAAAACTTACAAATAGTATAATTGTTGATTAAGAACTTCTGATGGAATTTTCCCAATGTGTTGACCCACAAGGTATGCTAACTTATGTGCATATTGGCATGGTGCTGGTACTCTGATCGTTCCCGACCAATTGTAATACAAATGACATAATTTGAACGACAGTTTTTGTAAATGGTCTGGTTTTATATTTGCATTGTTATTCAGAACAATGTAATGCGTTGGTGTAACAGTGCCCTGATTTACATTTTGTGGTACCAGAAAATAATCAAATAAATGTCGTCTTGTGATTGTGGAATCAACTATGCTTCCAGGATGGGGATTCACGGAATCACCATTTGGGGTTTTCATCATAAAGCGTGTGTTAATTCGTTTTTGTACAACTACTACACAAAGCTCGGTCTTTAAGTCAAATTCTCTTATGACCTCCTCAAACTGTGATATTTCGTATGTTTGGCAATGACCTAATTGTCCATCACCAACACTATCTCTGAATATAATGACTTTTATTGGATACTGACCGTAGACTTCACGATATTTTTCTAATGCCTTGATGAATGCCAACTTAAGATGGTTTCCTAATTCTTTGTCTTGTATGGAAACTGAGCTATACCATACATTAAAGTTATCACTTAAACTCGATACAAATCCACAAACAGACGATTTTGATTTGTTTGTGGTACAGTGATATACATCTATACCAATTACCATCCACGCCTTGCATGGAATTTTCAATGTCCATAATGAACCTCCCAATTTGCATATCATCTGCATGCCGATTTTCAAGGTTACCGTACGCACTTTTTTTTGATTGTTAAGAGTTCTCGAAAGAACGACTTGTGAAGGCATGGGTCTCTGCACACAGCAGATTTTCTTTATAGTTGAATACAAATCAGCTCGAGCCGTTGGACAGATAAAAACTATTATCTAAGAATAAATCAATTAAATAAAATACTTTTGAATGTGCCGTTAGTTACACTCACCTGAACGTTTTGAGATATACTTTTTTCACAAGCACTTAAATACGAATTTGTTCGATCATCTCTGAGTGAATGAAACTGTGGTCGCACAACTTTAAATCCAACTGTGTTGGAAAGCCGTTGTAAAAGATCCACAAATTCATGCGCAATTCTGAAAATAATATCTCAAAATTTTCATAAACTATTAACCAATAATACATACCGGTTGTCTTTCTCAACATGAACAATGACCCAATTTAGCAAATCAACTGGGACAAGTGCCCTAAATTTCGAAAGTGGTCCTGACCAGTCTGCTTTGTAATCATTTTGATGCATGACACCGTCACCAAAAACGATTAATTCAGGTGTTAGTATTCTGGCATTAAGATCAATTGTCGCATCCTCTATTTTCATGCCCCAATCAGCAAGGATTTGTAGTGCTTTTGGCGATCTCTTTACGTTTTGAACGTAATTACGCAGAGCATTTAGACGTTGGTGAGGAGATATCCGTGTAAATTGAGCAACATCTTTCATAACCTACAAACAATAATTTAATTTTTGGTAAACAAAGAATTGTTTAAGTTCATAAAATAGTGTAATAGTAATTAAATTTCCACCTTATATGAATGGGTACTTACCCTAAAATCACTTCTAATGTCTTCAGAAAGTCCTGTTAAGTGACACAATTCAGGAACTAATATAACATGTCGTTCCTCAGCTTCTGTTGACAACTGTTTATACACTTTTCTGATGTGTAGTAAAAGTGGCTGTCTTTCGTCTTGGATTTTAATACCATACTGTGATTTGTAATAATGCAGAAATGATATATGACCATTAGAAGTCTCGAATGTGTCTTTTGGAGTTGCATCCCACAAAATTTCATCAATTGGATATGTTTTATTATTGTACCTGAAATTCATAATTTGTTGAAAAAAAAAAAAATACATGAAAATCAAATACTCACTTAGTTAAAACGATTGCTCCCAGTAATAATTTTACAGCATCACCTGTGAATTTTTGTGGATTCCTCATCCTGATCTCATTTAAAAGATCGAGAGCCGTGTCGGTCCGTAAAACACGATGCTGTGCATCTAAACATATCATTAAACCACCTTCATATTCATCTACGGCCATCGCATATCCAGGCAGTACTTCAAGTTTGTGCTGAGGTACCATCGATGAATGTTTCATGTCGAAATGATTTTTACCAAGACGTGAGTACTCTAAAGCGGACATGATGCGCTTGAAAAGTATGTTAAACAACTGAACGCAATCGCCCATTTTCTTAGATTTCTTGTAAGTGACAGTCATTGTAATCTCATTACCTAAATCAGAAGAAATTAAATAATAAATATGTATAACTCACGATATAAATATTACCTACCATCAAATGGATGAGGGCATTTGAATATTGTCTTCTGTTCAGGCAGCCTTATTGGTAGGTATAAAAGTGATCCACCATCAAACATCTTCACACCGCCCATTTCCGACAGATGAGTGTTGAGGATTTTGATGCGCATGTTCTTTGCATCGACCTCAGGTGAAAACCTTAAATCATATTCAAACACTCCTTTATCTTTTTCTATTGACAGGCGAATATAATTTGCAGTCATATATACAGGCTCTCCAGCCGATCCTAAAATAAATAAGGTATTGTTTGATTGTAATTTCAATAATAAGAACCTTTAAAAGAACAAATTGGCTGTCCTGGTTCCTCCACAGGCTCAGGCGAGACTATTTGCTGTTTAACTTGAGGTGTACTTACACCCGCTTCAGAACCAATTCTCAATGCCATGAGTTTATTTAGCATTGCCGCTCGACCTCTGGGTTTTGGATTGGCCTCTTCAACTTTCGAGTCTACGCCAGGTTTTAATAAGACTTTCGCTCTCATTGCTTCGAGTAACGCCGCTCGCCCTTTGGGCGGTGGTCTCGCAGTCATTTTTAACTAAAAACGAAATAAAAAATCAAACACGTGTATGAAACAATACCAACTTACCCTTACAGAAAATCTGCTTTTAATAACTCTCTCCCTTTAATAACTTTTTCAATTAGCCGACTACGACGAAAAATCTTGGAATAATACGAAAATACTGAGAAAATATCTTATATTAATGACAATGGACGACCATTTTGTAGTTCTGTCAGTTGTGTAAAGCGTTCATTGTAGAGAACGATGCTATTTTACTTTGTGTAAAATATCGAAAAGCTAAGTTTCCGATAGTATAATTGGTAAATTATTTTATAAAGTACGACAAGGAATATATTTAATATTTGTCAACAAAACTTATTTTATAGTGTTTATAAAGAATAGAAACACTTTATAACTAATGTTTGAATAAAGAAGAAAAATCTTTTATTCTTATATAGAATTATAAATTAAAATCACATTCATTAAATTATTGTTTGAATAGTTCCAACTACCATTGCCAACAGAATTAGTTCATTCTCCTCACTAAATACAAAATGAACGAATAAATGCTTTAGTTTCCAAATCAATTTTAAATAATTCTCGTGACAAAATTTGTTTTATGTAACCACACGAAAATATTAAATTATACGTATGTATAAAGTAATATATAAAGAATTTGAAAGTATTTATATCTCGTAGTTCTAATAATAGGTCTGTTCGAGCAAACAATCCGGAACTTTTTCGGATTTTGTTGTAATACATATATGATTATTACATATATGGGTCTATCACATAGTGAATTTCAGTTGCTTGATGTTATTCATACATAATAATAACCTATACAGGATAGAAAGGAATCTTATTTATCACGATTGAGAACCATGTTTTGCGCCATCTAACGAACTGGAAGAAACTTACGATATTGTAAAAACGCGGGGTGGGGGTATTTAAATTAAAATACACATAAAGTATAAAAAATAATTAAATTCCGTGCGTTTTTCCTTAGAAACAATTAAATAATTATCCCTATGGAAAATACGAGAAATTATATCAATTTATTTTCACTAATACAAGCAAAAGCAAATCTATTCACTAATATTAATTTAACAAGAACGAAATTAATCTTCGCAAATCGATGCAGCAGAGATTTGTTATAACAATAATACATTATTTATAATTATTATGCTTTAATAGAAAAGTATTAATAAGATTTGACAGATATA